>QODF01000323.1:73940-107248 GCA_024372805.1 Oostethus manadensis
ATATACTATACTGTGTATATACTGTGTATATACTGTATATATACTGTGCATATACTATACTGTGTATATACTGTGTATATACTGTATATATACTGTGCATATACTATACTGTGTATATACTGTGTATATACTGTGCATATACTATACTGTATATATACTATACTGTGTATATACTGTGTATATACTGTGTATATACTGTGTATATACTGTGGTATGAAAGTTTGGGTACCCCTGATCATTTTCAAGATTTTCCTTTATAAATCACGAGTTGCTAGGATCAGCAATTTCAGTCAAATATCATATATATAACATATATATAACATATAAATAACATATATATAACATATATATTATATATATATATAACATATAAATAAATCATACAGCAGACAAACACGGTGAAATGTGAGAAGTGAAATGATCATTTTGGGATTTAGAGAAACTGTTCAATAATTATTTCCCCCCAATGAGGCAGGTGCATAAATGTGGGCACCCCAACAGAAAAGTGACATCAGCATTTAGTCGAAAACAGTTTGGGGACAACTCGCTTTTAAATCCTGCACAGATTTTCAATCAATCATATTCAGGTCTGGGCGCTGAGACTCCATTCCAGGATGTTCTACTTGTTCCTCTGCATGAATGTCTTTGTAGAACTTGAGCAGTGTTTAGGGTTGAAGTATCAGGCAACTTCAACTTTGTCACTGATTCTTGAACATTGTTGGCAAGAATTTGTTGATACTGACAGGAATCCATGCAACCTTCCACTTGAACAAGATTGCTAGAACCTGGTCTACAACTCCGGGCCTTAACCAGAACCGTGCTTGTGGTCTTACATTACCTCATAATGTTCCTCACTGTGGAAAGTGACAGCTGGAATTTCTGAGCTAGCTTTTTGTATCCTTCCCCCAAACCATCATGTTGAACAACCTTTGTTGTCAGGTCATTTGACAGTTGTGTTTTGAGGCTGCCATGTTGTCACACTTCAGAGAAGATGCAACAACTTGCAATTGGCCACCTTAAATCCCTTTTGTCATGACTGGTAAGACCTGTGTATGTAGGTCAATGTATTCAAATCAATAAAACATTGAGGGTGCCCAAATAAATGCACCTGACTAATTTTGTTTAACTAATTATTGCACACTTTCTGTAAATTCAAAAATGTCATCTATCTATCACGTGTTTGTCTGCTATATGATATATTTGACTGAAATTGCTGACCCAAACAACTCAGGATTTATAAAGGAAAATCTTGAAAATGATAGTATATACATCTACATACTGTAGCTATACTGTATATATACAAATATCCTAAATATTCTATTTTTATATTTATTCTATATTTTTATTCACATTCTATAAATATGATAAAAAGCCTACCACCAAAAAACTAGAAAGCAAAAATATGCCTAAATAGGCAAAGAGAAGGTAATCAAATTTATAGAAAAGCATGGAAAAAAATATTATTATTACAGTTAAAATGTACATTAAAATTTCCCATTTGAAAAAAGAAAAAATACCCAATTTAGACCAAAAAAAACATGAAATTAAAATAACAAATTACAATAAAAAAAATGGAAATAATCATCTAAAAAGGAATAAGTAAAAAGTGAGCTGACGGCTCAGTGAGCACGTGAAGGATTAAGTCAACGTGTCTGCGTGTGTGGTTTTATTTGCATTAGTGTAAAGCCACCTCAGATCTAATGATGATGACGACCATAGAACACAGCTCCGTTTCAAAAATCTGTTCTCCACGAGGTACGAGGTGAGCTACAAACAGCTGAAGAGGGCACGCCCCTTGGAATGGCTGTTTCAACAAGACAATGACCCCCAACACACCAGTAAACCAGCAACATCTTGCTCCCAAACCAGCAAAATGAATGTTAAGGAGGGGCCAGCCCAATCCCCGGAACGTCACCCGGTGGAGAACTTGTGGGGTGACATCAAAAATGCTGTTTGTGAAGCCAAACCAAGAAGTGTTTGAGGATTGCGGAACGTTGTTAAAGAATGTTGGAGTGGAAGAAGCAGAAGAGGTTGGTTGAGTCCATGCCGCACGGATGTGAAGCAGTTATATATAAAAAAAAGAAATATTACTTCAGTCCTTCTCACGATTGCCAATTCCTAAAAACCAAAAAAAGCCACCCCCCTTTTAACTAATTTCCCAATTGCACGGGGTTAATGTTTGGTTTCGGAGAATCTACTGCGCCCGCGGGTAACTTGTCGGCCGTGTGGCAATACAAATGCACTAATAGTCCCATTGGAGTGCTAGCATTTTCCACACTACTGGGATTTTATTATTCCTTGCTATGGGGAAAAGTACTTGCATGGAAAGAGTGGCAAGTGGAAGGACAAAAGGAGGAGGCGTGAAAGGATGCGCTATATTATTCCTTTCTATTTGTCCATATAGCCCGTAATCCACTTTCCGTCTTAGCTCCCCAACTGTAAAAGCAATAAAACAGGAGAGTGTCCCGAGAGAAGTCCGAGCACACCCGCACAAGTCATTTTTGTTTTCCGTGGCGCTGGAATAAACAGGATTAGGGATTTGGGAGATTTAGAGGGGAATAATCCGTTCGGAGAGAAGCAGCGCCGATGATCAAAAGGGAACGCTGTCGTTCGGGGCGCCCCGTTCTCATCTTCAAATGACATTGTCTCCATCTTCCTCCGAGGATCCGCTTCCCGTTTTTTTTCCTGTCGCCACCGCTGCCGTAATTGCCTCCTAATCACCTCGCTCGGCGGCGAGTGTGCGCGTGGAGAATGCAACATGCACGGTGATTCATCACATTTACGCTTTACATGGGAGAGGAGAGCGAGCCGGCTAGTGTGTTTGTTGCGGGTGTTATGTATCCAACAGCGGATTGGACTTGGGTATTTAACACACACACACACACACACACACACACACACAGTTGATTTGAACAGCTGCTGGGTTTCGGTATCATCGAACCATGAGCCTTTGCGCCAATAAACACACACAATAATGACAAAAAGGGGCGGCGATAAAGAAAGAAAGCGCCGTTATTAAGCAAAAATAAACACCCGGATGGGACGCTTCATTAGCCGCACCGGCCCAGGCCAAAAAAAAAAAAAAAAAGAGCAGTAATGAGGATCGCTTTTGATTGGCAGACGCATCACCTCAGTGGTGCGCTGTTAGGCAACTTAAAGAAGAGCAAAGAAAATATGGTTTACATGTCAAAGGCTAGGAACGTTTTTTTTTTAAACATAAGCATGGAAGTTTTGGGTGCTAGACAGGAGGGGGGGCCGCCGATTTCCGTTAAAAAATCCCAAGATCAGCAAAAGCCCGTATGGGCATTTCAAGGCCGATCACAAAAACCGACCACCTTTCGTGCAGCGTCGTATCTTCACCTAACGAACGTCTTTGCCGGCGTCCCCCTTCCCCCTCCCGCAAAACTAACAACCACGTCTGCCGTGTGGAACTTAACTAGCTACTGATTGATCATCGCTCCAAAGGACCGTCATGCAGAAAGAGTCCGAAGGCTAAGCCGATAGCCGCCTTTCTCAACAAAAAACCTGGAAGTTCCACCAAAGTACCCTCACATCCAAAGTCTCCTTTAAGAAGATGTGTGTCATCCTCTGGAAGTTGCATGTTCTCCTCAAAAAGTAAGTCAACGTGATTTTATGGTTCTCTATTTCATATCATATAGCCGCTAACCGGGGTGCAGCCAGGATCCCTCCTTCGCCCCCCCTTTTGTTAATCATTTTATTAGCAAATACTAAGGAGGTTCGATACTGGCATTTTTGCCGAAATCCCATGTTGCCCAACTCTTAATTTCCGATTCCAATATCAACCGATACCGATGTGCGTAACATCACATATCCCCTGTCGTGGACGGATGGATACAGCAATCGGTAATTAGCGTCTCGACGTGGCTGTAAACAACATTGTAAAACATCTGAAATCTATTAGCGGCTGGGCAAGGCAAAGTGTGGCTCGAGGAACTCCGCAAGTTTGGTGAATCCGGTGTTTTGCGCAATAGAAAAGCGCTGATTGTCTAGTGAGATGCACTCCAGGATTTCCCGATTGTTGGCTTTGGCCCTGGGAATTGGAAGCACTGAAGGACGAAGTCTTGGTTCCGCCTAGCACGACCAAAGCTTTGCGGTCATTGCGAATTGTGAGTTTCACATCCAAAGAAGAGGCCACAGAGGCACAGAGCAAGCAAACTTAGCACTGGCCAAACCCGCTTTTTTACACGCTTCAGGCGCGGTTTGATGAGGTCATCATTTGCTGGAAATAGGCAGAGATACAGCATGCTTAAAAATCGATTTTCATTGTAGTGGAAAACCCCGATACCGATATAGATTTTTTTTTATAATATCACTGGGTCAGTATTATTGTTAGTAATGACCTATTTTGGGGTGCTCTGACAGTCAAGGGACCTTGGAATTGTCCTGAATTTTCCCCTGTATAGCCAATAGCCCTAATTGCAAACAAAGTGGGAAATGTAGAATTATTCCAAGTCATCCGTATCGGCCAATTACAGGCCTGGATGTTTGGAACTGGCCGGATAAAAATCAGTGTTTTGGTTCTTATTTGTATATGTATGAAGTTAGATGACATTAGAATCATACAGTGAAAGGCATTAGGGAAAGTCGTTAGCTAATGAATGTTTTTTCATGGCCGTCTATGGCCCACTATTAGTCAAAAAATATTAAATGATTAGTTATTTCATGTCTACAGGGCACTGATAAGGTTAAAAACCATACTGATGATAATACTCCATTTATTAAGTTTGAAACATACTTAGCAGAAAATGATTTATCACGGTCGGGTTTGGAAACAATTTTAAAAAGTACTTTGCAAACAGTATTAAAGTACGTGAAGCTAGGAGAATATACTGTACATATGCAAGTTTAACTTCAGCTTGCGGCACACCCCAGGGGTCAATACCAGGGACCAAAAAAGTTCACACTATTTGGTCCCATTAGTGACACATTAAGCTAGTATTGTGTGTACGCCATTTAGTTCTGGAGAAGGTACGCAAGCTCTTATAAATAAAGTCACGGAGGAAATTACTATGGCAGAAAGATGGGTTGATAAAAACACAGCTTCACCTAAACAGTAAAAAGTTTTAGTAAAACTAAAATAATGCCCTTTGGTCATTTTGATATTTTTTGTATTTTTACATTTTGCAAATATATATATGTTTATATATTTAAAGACAAAGTTTTGTAGTTAGTATCAACATTTCAGCATCCCTAAGTTTTGCCTTTTTTGTTCCATTCTCCCCGCGAACAGACCCCAGGTCACACTTTGGGGACACCCCTACCCCAAAGCGTTTAGTTTGGTCTGAATGGTGAAACCACAAAATCAAAGACACATTTACATATATATAAAAAAACACCATTTATTATTATCTAAACTTTCAGATTAGCTGTTATTAAGACCATTTATACCTTCTCTTGGTCCACATTTCGTTTTCCATGTAAAAGATGTACAAAAAAAGCTCTTTCTAAAGAAGGTACAGTAAGAAAAAAAAAAAAGACATATATACATTTTTACAAAACATTCAACGGACAAAAATAAGATTAAAAAAAGGGCAGGAATCTTGGAGACTGAACACAACAAACACCGATGCAAGTCATTCGTGGACACGACCATGCCTTTTGTTCGCTGAGGAATACGAGGAATTTTGAACGGAATGCAGAATTGTTGTCTTAAAGTGACAGGAACGTACAATATAGTGGCTGATTCAACTATTTTAGAT
This sequence comes from Oostethus manadensis, assembly GCA_024372805.1. Taxonomy (NCBI): domain Eukaryota; kingdom Metazoa; phylum Chordata; class Actinopteri; order Syngnathiformes; family Syngnathidae; genus Oostethus; species Oostethus manadensis. The sequence continues at coordinate 79,661 of QODF01000323.1, forward strand.
ATAGTTTGTTTTTTAAAGATAATTTTTGTTAGGAAATTAGACAAATGCCACAGGAATTCAACCTTGACCGTAGAATAATTAGATGTAAGGGAAGTGCAATACTCGGCTGTCGCCAGCAGAGGCACTGTTGATTCAGTCTGGACTAATTTGCTGTGTCGAAGAAGAATGGTCCAGCTACGGGCGTGGAGCTATAGGTCCACGTTCAGAACATTCAGAGAGCGAGATTTTCCCATCCTGTTATTATATTTATTTTTTCAAATCGGTTAATTTTCGCAATATCAGACGGCGGGACGGTAAATCAAAAGCCCAGTTAGAGACGTCTCCTGGTGGAAAAACACAGGAACCGATCCGTTTTGGAGATGTTAGCGTGGGTGGTGGACTTGCCGTGGAAAAAAAAAAAGACAGCAGAGGCGTCTGAGTGAGGCGTCACACTCCAAAGGTTCTTGTCCCAGGTTCTCCTTGGCTTCCGTGCACCTTTTTGCATCTCCTGCCGCTCGTCTACATCCTCACCCGACGAAGCTTCGGTGTGTACCATGCGAGCGAGCGCCGGTCCCGCTACAATAACAACCACCATAAATGCGGCGTAACCCATCCCAGAGCCACTGCTTCCGGTAATATCCGCCTTCCACCCACTTCCATTCCAAACAGAGAGAAGAAAGACCGGATGACGCCACACAGAAAGTGACTTTTGGTCCGTGATTTCAAGCTCCGTATAACGACACAAAAAAAAGACTTATCATTTCTGGAAGAGGGAGAAGTAATCGCTTTCACTCCACATTAGTAGATGACCTCGTACACAGTGGCCTTCTTGTCCCCGGAACCAGTGACGATGTATTTGTCATCCACGGAGATGTCACAGCTGAGGACCGAGGAGGATTCTTTAGACTGTGAAGCAGGGGGGAAACAGAAAGATCAGTCTTACTTCCATGACATTATTTTAGCAGCCATACTCTACCAACCTGGAATATACTGGCGCCGTAGGGAGTTCTCCATGCGTTTAGCAAGTTGTCCTTCCCGGTGCTCACAAACCATTTACCTGCAAAACATATACGTATAAAATGGGCTTTAGGCATTTGTAACATATTCAAAAGTAACTCAAATACATTGGAGTAAATGACCACAATGTACGGCCATTGGTTATGGTGTACCGTGCAACCCGGGTGGAGTGTAATGCTTGAATGATTGGTTGTGATTGTTCATTTTTTTGTGAGAGGCAGGCGAGGTTTTTCATTGCAAAACAATGAAAAAAAACCCAAAAAAACAATGATAACATAAAATAAATATTCAGGCCCCTATAATTTTCTGGAAATTCGCATCATGTGAATGAAATGCAATCATCGCGAGGAGAGGGAAAGTTCGTGTGAGGAATTATTTCCCCGGCGGACGGGTCGATGGTGGCGGACTCTCATTACAAACAATAAAGCGCCCCCTAATGAGATAAACATAACAAAAGGTACGACGTAAGCTGCAAGACCTGATCAGCAAAATCCCCCAGCAAAAGAAAGTGAAATTGATTTGCATGTTCTTCGATTATATAATATGTCAAATTCACCTTTGAGGTTGAATGGCAGAAATACAACATCGTCAGGATGTTCTAATTTTCGGGGTAGAACTGAATGAAGGGATAAGCCAAAAGGAAAAGAAGAAGGTAATATATACAGTATTTTATATAAATATTTGTATCATTATAATAACATGACTGAATGTACACAAATCCCTAACTGTTACCAAACAAAAAAACAAATATCACTTATCGGCAAGGCAGTGTATGATTTAATGTGATGCTTTTGTTTGTGCGAGAAAATGAAATATTTAAATTTTTCACAGTTCACAGTTACAAGCTACGATAGCATTGCAGTAATATTTGTGTTTGATAATTAATGGCATTAATTAATGAATCCAAAAACCACACAGCCACCAAATTTGAAACCACTTAATGTTCTGTATCAGCTCAAGGGATCCCTGATATCCAGTAAGCGTAGGTTGTCGGCTGCATTAAAAGATAACCGCCATCTTGTGTTGATGTTTTGCTAAGCTAATAAAACAGCAAAATCGTGTCTGTGGTGCAATAAAGCGGCCAGAAGAGTGTAACAAAAGGGGAGCGACCAGCTGCTTACCGCAATAAGCAAACTGCAGGGAGAGCACGCAGCTCTCGTGAAGATGCAGCTGGTACTTGTCAGGCTTGGTCACGTGGAGGACCTCCACATTGCTGCTCTCCATGCCCACAGCCAGCCATTCTCCTGTCGGACAGTAGCCCAGAGAGAAGATCTGGAGAACAAAAAAGCGAGAGTTGACCTTACTTCCGCTTTTTGAGAGCCCGGCAAGTCGCTCGGCTGACGCATGTCCGAGCGCGCACACACCTGCGAGGTGAAGTCGTGCTGCTGCAACTGACGTCCCTCCCTCAGATCCCAGGACCGCACGGTGTTATCCAGGCCTCCGGTCCACAGCTTGGTGCCATCGTTGGAAATGTCAATACAGCTGGCTCCGTCTGTGTGGCCCTGGAACTGCCTGCAGGCGAACACATGTACACAAGTGCACACACGTGGAGCTGGATCAACACAGAGGAAACATACTGTACTACTTTTAGTCCTGCTTTGTTGTCTCCATGACATTTTGGCACACAAAAGGACAAAACGCCCAAGGATCCATACAGTGTTTGGCCATATGGAAAAATAGACGCTTCACAATAGGGAAGCGTACCATGTGATTTCTCCCAGCCAATGAGAGAGAAAATACAGGAAATAGTCAAGGTGACCAAAGTGCAGATCGGGGGCCAATTTTGGCCCATAGCTTGCTTTATTTCCATTTATTTTTTTAACATACGGACGCACCATCCCATTTAATGTGTAGATTCTTGCCAAAGGCATCACAACCATGAATGAACACGTGCGGAATTATGTACTTAACAGAAAAGTGTGAAATAAGTCCAAATATGTCTTACATTTGAGATTCCTCAAAGTAACCAGCCTTTACTTTTGCTGGTAGCCCTGCAAACCCTTGGTGTTCTCTCAATGACCTTCAGAGGTCGTCACCTGAACTGCTTTTCACTTTACAGGTGTGCCCTCAGTGGAATTTCTTGCCTTGTTAATGTGGTCGGGACCAGTTGTGTTGTGCACAGGTCAGGTTGATACACGTTAGAATTCACGTTATGGCAAGAACCAATGGGCTACGTAAGAAGAAACGGGTGGGCATCATGACTTTAAGAAATGAATGTCAAAAACTTTGAATCAATGAGAAGGTGTGTGCAAACTTCCTGTTATTTCGAAGTTGTGGTTTTTGGAGTCATACTTACGTATGGTCATAACGGTATTGGTAAAGCAACAATTCTATTGCATGAGGGAGCAATAAAAAAAAAAAAAGTGTATTTGGTAGCACCACATATGAAAATGGAGATGCTGGTGTGGGCGTGGTCTTACCTAACCAGTGTCTGATTGTGTAAATCCCACACCGCGATGTTTCCGTCACTGCAGCACGAGAAGCAGACCTTGGAGTCGGGGCTGATTGCCAGAGCGTAGCACGCCGGCGCTGATGAGGTCAACTCGGCCTTAATTCTGGGGGTGGGCGTGGCCAGGTCCCAGATGGACAGCGTGCTGGCCTCGCCACCCACAATCAGCGTGCGGCCATCGGGGAGGAGGCGACAGGAGCGGATGTAGTTGTCTCGGTTCTATGGGGCGGATAGAAACTATTGAATCTAACCGGGAATATTGATTTCTGCTGACATGAACGCAGGACGGCGTCACTCACCAAGCAGTCAAGCTGCGACACGGGGCTCTTGTTGCCGGGATGACTGATGTCCCACACCTTGACGCAGCCCTTCCCTCCAGTGTAGACGTGCCTCGTGGGGTTACTGATGGTGACGGCGCAGACCACCTCCCCGTGGTTGAGCGTGTTGATTTGGCGGGCATGGCGAGGGATCCCGGGCCCTACCAGCGCGTCTGGAGGAAAGGGCACCGGCTGCATTTGTCCGTCAGCCGCCACGTGGAAGGAATAGGCACTAAGGGGAGGGAAAATGTTGGAAAAGAAAAAAAAAAAAGAGTTGATTGTTATTCATGAGGGTTGCTTTTTAATGATCTCATGCGTCAATGCCAATCAAACAAACAAGTTGGTGCAAACACACTTACGGCTTGCCACCTGGGATTCCTGTCAGACTGGGAGGCATTCCAGGAACTCGCATGTGAGGGTGAGGATCAAAGCCAACCTTGAGGAGAAAGACAGACACTTTATGAGCACAGTGCAAACACACACACACCGATGAGTAGTGGAGAAGCAAGACAACGCTCATGAACACAAAGCAAACAAGGCCAGGAAAGAACAAGAAATGACAAGTGTAACAGTTGGTAAACACAACGGGGCTAAGCTGACACTACCCCCCCAAACCTGACACACAAACAGCCGCTGAGTATACAAACCGGAGTGTTGGCAAACTGTTGCCCAGACTCAACCGCCACTTGACTGACTCTATTTAAACAGTGTAATGAACGCTGTTTAAATACGGCCGTGAGTGATGAGCTCAGTCAATATTGCACTGCCCAACCCCCTCCTCCGCCTCCCCAGCGCCCCCGCCGCCTCACTGGGTAAATACTCTTAAGCAGCACCGAGATGTAAAGCTGTGCAATCGAGTTACACACACCCGTCGTAACGCGAGGTCCACCTGCACAATCCTGCAACCCCTCCCTATCATTATGATGTTTGGAAATGATTACCGGGTCTGATTACAATGTGGAGCTTCGCCAAATCTTAAGGCACTGTAAACGTCAGCGGGTGGTAGCAGCGTGTACCACGTTCGTTCAGCAGTCCCCTCCTTTGGCATTTATTAAAGCAGACCATGAACCCAAGAATGAATTGAGGCAAGGCATCTATTACAGCGGAGGCAGACACTGCTTGAGGAAATTAGTGACATCTTAGCTAGGGGTTCTTAAATGGTGTTCCTAAATGTTTTAGATTGGTCATTAGGTCGTGCCTCACTTTCTTTGAAGTTATTTTTTTTTAATTAGTTTGTAGTATACTTTTATTTCAGCCATTTGTATTTTTTGGTATTATTTTTACACATTCACTTTTCTTCTTTATTTATTTTTGTATTATTTCTTTACACTTTTATTATTATATTATTATTTTTATTTTATTGTACTTTTACTTTTTATTTTTATATTTTTTGTTTTTACTTTTTTATTTGTGTGATTTTTTTCCCACTTTTATTTAAATCATTTTTGTTATCCTATTTTTTGTAATTATTTTCACACTTTTATTTATTATTTTTATACTTTTTTTATTTATATTAATTTAATTATGCCTTCATGTCTTATAGGCCTTTTGTCAAGGAAAAGAGGAAGAATTGCATGCATACACATAATACATAAAGTCAACTTAAATATCAAAAAGTTAAAATCAGATATTTGACTTCTAACCACGGAGCAAAATGGCTAAAATATTGCTCAATTTGACTTTAAAATAAGTCGGACATTGTTAAATATTACATATTTGAACATAACTTTTGACTTGCTGTCTGTGACCCGACCCAGAATGGATCCACGACCCACCATTTGAGAACCACAGATCCAAGTGGATGTGGAACCTTCATGGAAGAGGGTTTTTGGCCGAGACAACTGCAAAAATAAACGACTACTGCAAATACAAATCTTCTTTTACATTCTTAGCGTCAAACAAAACTAACCGTTATAATTTGGGTTGTGCAGGTGTGCCTAGCGTTGAGGCATCATTACTACCATCATTATATTATAAAACTAAGTAGTTGCGTCCTACTCACCATTGGTGACCGGCCGTACGCGGCCACCGCAGCCGCAGCCGCGGCGGCGCTCATCTGCGGGGAAATGTTGTGTAGACCTGCGGCATACGCAGCGGCGCTGGCTGCTCCAGCAAGATCGCCATTCATCCCCGCCGCGTGGGGCAACATGCTAAACGCGCCGGGGTATGGACCGGGTACCGCCAGGGGCGTCCTCAGACCAGCTGCTGAGAAGGAAGACAGAGTGTGTTGATGCTTTGATATCAGAGCTGTGAAATTAAAAGCCGCCGCTATTTTGGGGGCCAAATGCCCTTGTACAGTAATGTGACACACTAGATTGAATCGGCAGGGAGGCACAACGTCATAAATATTCATTAGAAAGGTGGTGATGGAATCTCTTAACCTTCAGCAAGAAGCAATTAGGTAGCATTTTCCTTACTAATATTAACGAGCGTGCACGATAGCCGGTCCACTAAGTGTGTCTATTAGTAGAGAGGGCTATTTTTGTACAAATGGTTTTTGGTTCTCTGTGTAGGTGATATGTAATGTGGGAAAAGGTGAGGGCCACCAGGGGGCCGTTCTGGGCCAATATCTTGCTTTGTCTCTACTGTAGATGAATAGTTTGGACACACCTTCTCTTTGGAGTTTCATGACTTTTGACATAGATTCTGGGTGAAGGCATCAAAACTATGAACGTACACATACAGAACTTAACAAAAACGTGTCAACTAACTAATACTATCTATCCATCCATCCATTTTCTTCCGCTTATCCGAGGTCGGGTCGCGGGGGCAGCAGCATAAGCAGGGAGGCCCAGACGTCCCTCGCCTCGGTCAATTCGTCCAGCTCTTCCCGGCGGATGCCGAGGCGTTCCCAGGCCAGCTGAGAGACATAGTCTCTCCAGCGTGTCCCGGGTCTTCCCCGAGGCCTCCTACCGGTCGAACGTGCCCTGAACACCTCCCCAGGAAGGCGTCCGGGAGGCATCCTATCCAGATGCCCGAGCCACCTCATCTGGCTCCTCTCAATGCGGAGGAGTAGCGGTTCTACTCCGAGTCTCTCCCGGATGACAGTGCTTCTCACCCTATCTCTAAGGGAGAGCCCAGGCGCCCTGCGGAGAAAACTCATATTGTCCTTTCGGTCACTACCCGAAGCTCATGAGCATAGGTGAGGGTAGGAACGTAGATCCACCTTTAAATCGAGAGCTTTGGCTTTAGGCTCAGCTCTCTCTTCACCACGACAGACCGGTGCAGAGTCCGCATCACTGCAGACGCCGCACCAATCCGCCTGTCCATCTCACGTTCCATCCTTCCATCACTCGTGAACAAGACCCCGAGGTACTTAAACTCCTCCACTTGAGCTTGCGCCTAGAAATAATACTAAAAAGGGTTCTATTTTAAATTTGAAACCCTCGATGGTCATTCGGTCGTCACCTGGAATGCTTTTCACCTTGTCAGGGTTACTTAGAGGAGTTTCTTGCCTTACTAATGGGGTTCGGACCATCAGTTGTGTTGTGCAGAAGTCGGGTTGATACACTGCCGACAGCCCTATTGGTCAACTGTTCATATTGAATTGAATTCAATTGAATTCATATTATGGCAAGAGAAGAAGAGTCCGGAAATTTTGAATGAGTGGGTGTGTCTAAACTTTTGGTCTGTACAGTATATTCTGAAAATTTATTGATTATTCATGCAATCTTTTAATTAGGCATTACATTAATAACTATTTGCTTTGTCACTCATGATGCAAAAATGTCTATGTTAATTTTAAATAGCTTAGCATTTATTGCATCTTTAACTTAATCAATACCAAAAACACAATTATATGTTTTTACAAGGCCGAACTCCCAGTCTCAACATACATATTTAAAACGCCTTTTATGTTTTTTTTTGCGTGAGAGGCAAAAAAAAATACAAATGTGGTGACACAACAGCCAACAAACAGTCATAAAAACGGCCACAAGGTGGCAGAAGTGCACTTGGTAAGAGCTGGGCAGAGATCATGTGCATGTAAAAACACACTCGACAGCAAGGAGGAAGTGCAAAAGTGTGGCTAAAGGATTGTAGTGCTCAAAAAGTTATGCAATATCGGGACATTTTAAAACGTGTGCGCACATGCAAGCACACACACAGTTAAGTTCCAAATGTGAAAATTGTAACTACTTCATAGTGTAGTAATTTTGATGTAAAAACAACCTTTATTGTGTAATGTTTATATTTAGGGTATATTTTGGCTAAATGTATATGGCTAAATTTGTGTCAAAGTGAAAGTTATGCTTGAAACAATTTTTCTCCCTTTTCTTTTGGTCAGGAACTGATATTTTGCTGAAACTTAACTATGTCTTACTGCTGATTACCAAAGAACAGAAAGAGGATGAAAGAATTGTCTTTTTTTCCGATCAAAGATGAGAGTGGAACCTTTCTTTTGGTATGTTCCACGTGCATATAGCCAAAGAACACAATATTGTGTGTGCCTTGAAAGATCAGTTAAAATCATCTAAAATGGCCGGTACTGGAGGGGATGGCTGGTATTGAACAAGTTAATGCGCAAAATGTATCAAAGTGACCCCTCGCATCCTTTCAATATTGTGTGTGTGGCTGGATACAGTATTGATTGTTGAAATGAGACATACTAGGTGGATGAGGGATCTCCATGGACGGGGGTTTTGATAAGCTTGGCCGGACACCAGGTGTGGAGCTTGGACCAGGGGTGGAATCGCCTCTCGGCGTGGGCGTGCTTGACTTGAGCCCGGGGGTCCCTGCTTTGTCCCGCTGCCGTGACGACAAAACGCAAACGTTAAAAACATACTGGTCACCAACAAAAAATAAAAACAAAAAGATGAAAAGAAGACAAGATCGAACCATCGCCATCTCTTTGGATTTGAGTGAGGAGGAGCTAGCAGAGGAGGCAGTAGAAGCAGGACTGCAGGGGTCCTTTTTGAGGAGGCGTGCTTTATCCAGGCCATTCTCTCTCGGGGAGGGGAGGGGCGTGCCGCGAGGGGAGGCCTGTTCCTGCCCAAGAGACCAGATAACCATCCTTATACTTAATTAGCGGAGAGCAGAATTCCTGTAATAAACCTGTTAGCATTCAAAGAAGATTCCCTTGTGAGCCATAATGAATGTCGTTCAAACAGGGACTGTCCCTCCACAGGCTACCGTGATGCTCATAATTAAGTTCTACATTTATTTGATAAAGATTAAAAGGACCACAAATATCACCGCCATTAGTGCAAGCATACTGACCTCGTTTGAGACATCCACCACTAAATTATCATCACTTTTCTCCCCATCGCTGTCCTGCAAAGATAAACAACCAATTAGCAGCATCCCCCACTGCGCTGCGTGTCGCACAGACAGCCGGGCAATCTTACGTAGTGGCTCGAGTCCTTGTCGTCCACTTTGCGCTTTTTGTTGTCATTCGAAAAGTCGGGTCCGTTCCGCCGCTTGTCGGAGTTTCGAAGACTTTCGGGCAGCAAGGAGTTACTCTGGAAAGCGGAGGAGACAGATCCGAGGTAAGACGGCTGCCCACGCTGGCGGTGTAGCACCGACGTCCTGAATTCTGATGTTCGCAAACGCCCCTGGCTGCGAATGTGATTGGTGGATAAGCGTGATCGTGTCACTGCCAGAAGTGTGGACTACTGTTGGCGTTTGGGCTGGCAATGCAACTTCAAAAGAGCATCGACATGTTTGATGTTGACATATGACATTTTTGCAGAGCTGCTGGAAATGGGACTCTCTCTTGGAGATTAATTATCTATATACAGTATCCATCTAGCTATAGTATCTACTGTACTACCGTATCCATCTATTGTGCCAATTCATTTGTTATGGAGGACTTCCACAAGAGGGGAAAAACGGAAATGACCTACAAAGACACGCAGACCGATCACAGCTCTGCGGCCCGCGTGGCCGTTGAGGCTAGGTTAAGAGTTTTTGGAGGCGCACGTCAAGCTCTGCCAGCGGGTTGGGAGGGGCGGTGATCAGCAGCAGGACCATAAATCAGCCGTAAGTGATGGTGTTTTGGTTAGCAAACAGATTGTAAATGAGCTAGTTCACACCTGACTCCGCCGCCCGACTGGTGCATCAGAGGACTGAACAGCAGAGCCGGCTTTTATTTGCCTGTGGCTTTCGCACAGAACGTAGAAAACCGTCCGACAGCGGCGGTCGCTTTCAACACGACAAAGGGAGAGAAGTGAGTCTTGGGTGTTAAACTTTACACCCCCCCCCTCCCCCGTTCCGGCTACCTGCTATTCCCTTTCAAACGACCGCCCGGAGAAGTTCACAGGTGGACTTTAACCCTCGAGTCTACTTAAGGAAGGCGTTTATTTGTCTTAAGTGGGTGACTAACCCACCTAATTGTGGCACGGCCAATGTTGGAGGAAATATAGTGCTCAACATTTTGTGCAATTTCCTGTTCGTTTGTGGCGGGAACAAGTAGACCTAGACGGCTCTTTACCACCAATGACAGCGGCTACGCTGGTGTGTGTGTGTGTGTGTGTGTGAGGTCAGAAAAACAGCGAGAACTTTTCAGCAAGTAGGTTAAGAGCTCGGCGGCGCGCGCACCAACACACACACACACCTCTAAAGTTGATGATTATATTAAGTGCCTCTTAAAATCTATCCGCACTGCCTCTCTTGGCTGTGACGAGCGGCTGCGTGCGAGATGTGTGTGTGTCTGTGTGTAATTGACTGTGAAAGCCTATGTGTGTATTGCTTGCATAACGCTTGTGTGTCCCAAAAGCACACACTAAGCACCCCCTCCCCAACCACCCAGCCCCCCCTTTGCCTCCTGACCAACGGATCTTATTGTTAATGGATTAAAGCTTCATGTTGAGTCCATTATAGTCACAGCTTGTCAATGAAATGTGCATCCAGCATACACAAACACACATGCGCGTGCACACATCCAGCAGCATGGTGGGGTGCGCTGACGAGGGCAGGGTGTGTGTGTGTGTGTGGGGGGGGGGGGGGGAAAAGAAGGAGGAAGAAGAGGAGGAGGGAGGATGGGGGGGGGGTGAGAAAAAAGGCTAGGGAGATTAGAGGACAGAGAAAAATGGAGGAAGGGTATGTGGAGGAGAAGAAAGGGTGACAAGAGACGGGGGGGTCGGCATTCTACCAAAAGGGGCCCTACCTCACCCCCACCACCAATCCTCCTCCAACTTTATAGAAAGGTTTTTAGTGGGCTGAGCTCAGAAGCGCTGACCCGCAAAACACAAGCACACCCCCCTCACACACACACACACACACGCTTTTAGTGTCATATGACTGCTGCACCTTCAGCCCTCCCCACCTCTATAAACCCTCCCTCTCTCTCAGTGGTGGTGATATTAAACACAATGAGAGTCTTTAAGCGTGGGATCAGGGGCAGTGGGGAGGGAGGATGGCATGGGGGCATGGGGGGATAATCTGCTCACTGAGGTGTTAAATATGCACAACAATGCAGGCTAGCCTGGGCTTGGAGGAGTGTGTGTGTGTGCGTGAGCGTGCTAAAAGGCTCATTTGGCAGAGAAGGCAGCTCCAGGGCAGAACTAAGCAGGCTACCAAAGCGTTGTCCCAAGAGAACACAAACGCTCACACACACACTCAGGAAGTTTGACTGTCACACTCAACCGCATAGGCCATTTAGGTACGAACTGACGGTTAAAACAATTACGAGGCGCTCGAACGTCACGGTGAGAGGAGCTTTATTGATCCCCCCGAGGCGAGAGCGGGTCCAGGAGCTCAGAGGAGGACAATCGAGTCAAAACCTGCCATAGCTACAGGTGCACTATGAGAACGCAAGAGCGTTCTTACTCTGAATTATTGTCATTTCATGTTTTCCTCTTATTTCTTTGACTGTCCGTATATGGAACAGTAGATGTAGTGTCACTTCAAGTCATGTTCTTCTAATTGTATAGTCAACCAGTGCTTGTCAAACAGCGGGCTGGGCCCCCTAGGGGCGGATGCAGTGAGGTGTCACCTAGGGGGACGGGCAATACCCATAAAATGTCTTCGTAGTTGATTGGTCTGTTATAGTCTTTATTCATGCTTGAACGATGCTGGTGCTAGCAACTCTGCCTGTCTGGGAATGCCTCTGGATCCGCCGCGAGGAGCTGGAGGAAGTTGCCTGAGTGAGAAGGAAGCCTGGGCTTCCCTGCTTAGGCTGCTACCCCTGCGACCCAACCTCAGATAAGCGGAAGAGATTGGATGGATGGCTGTCAACAGTAATTTCAAATCAGGGCCATGAAAAAATGTCAGTCCCCTGGGTGGGGCAGGACGGAAAACCACTGCAGTAAACAGATGGAGACTGAATCAACAGTGCCTCTGCTGGCTGCAGGCGAGCAGTACACTGCATTTTGCCGCAATGCCTCAAGGTAACACCATCAAACAGATCAATTATTAAGCTCAATAATAATGTGCACATCAATATATGTATTACTTACTAAACAGCAGAGAGTACCAGGCATTTACATTAAGAATTTGAGGATATACAGTATTCGATAAAGTAGGATTAAACACAAAAAGGTACTTACTGTGCCAGGTTCCCGCTCTGTTGTGAGGTGACAGAGTGAAGAGGGGGTGAGAGAGAGCATAATAATAATAATAATAAATACAATTAAAGAAAACCAACATTTTGCCACAATTCCGTGATTTGAGTTTACCTCTCAGGTGATCGGGTCCTCCGGGGTGCGAGTCTGGGCCCGACAGGTGAGGCTTTTTATCAGCTCCGTCTTTCCCTGCCAGATGGGGAGGCATGGCGCCGAGCGCTCCGGAGAGAGCCAGGAGGCTGGCCGAACCGCCCAGCTGAGAGGGGTGCAGGCCAGCCGGGTGAGGTGTGAGGGGCACGGGGGCTCCGCCGTGATTGTGTGATAGGTGCTGCTGCTTATCAGAGACACAGCGATAAGAAGAGAGAGCATTGCTTATTCAAGAGGAAAAGATCTGCATGACTGACACAAAGGTTGCACTCACACTCGGCCATCTACGTCAGGGCTCAACATTAACGCTTGCCCGGGGTAAGTACAAATTTTGGACAGGCATGTGCGCTGTGTGGTCGAGTTGCCCGATCAGGCAAGCGATTATTATGCGCAGCGTTTTTTTGTTAGGAATCTTGTATTGGTTTTACACCCAAATACTCCTGCATTGAGAGCGCCATTCTGAGTGACGAATCAGGCACGTGCTTATGGGTTCAAGAGCCAATCAGAGCACATGTTATTAGCTAGCCAGGTCACGCTGCCAGATGGAGCGTGCCGTGAGAGCAGGGAAAAACTTTACTTTTACACAAGGAGAAAGAAAGGAGAAGGATGCTTCTTAAGCCGCCCAAATTAGAATAACTACCAGGGAAAGCTAAAAAGCAGTCCTGAAAATGTATTGGAAGAAAAATCGCAAGCAAAGTCACACGTGCATAAACTGCAGCGAAAGTTTTGGACGAAGAAGTTGCCCTGGGTTTGCTACGATGCGGACAAAAATTATGTTCAACGTGTCGACAATTCCAACAAAAAGCTGACATGTAAGTAATATTGCTATTACGACACATCCAATAATAGCTGACAACAAACGATTCTATCTAATGAAATATTTTATATGAATTTGCACCGTGATCGCCAGAACAGACATTTATTGCAGCTTTCATTGACCTCACAACAATAACAGCATGGTCTACTGTTGGGGCCACAACTCACGACAAACTAAAACTCAACACGGAACAGTTGACGTCACAGGGAAGACTGTGACACACACGAGCAAGAGTTTTGTTAGCATCTTAAATGGCTTATTATGTCTACTATATTAGGTAATAATCAAATAATAATAGAAGTGTAAAGCCATTTAAAGCCAGCATTACAATATATTGAAGAGACAATAGCCACCGCAGGAAGTACGCTGCCCAGAAAAAACAAGGAACCGCTAACGTGTGCGTCTATGTTACAAATGGCCCAGAGTGAGTACGCCCATCCCAGGTTTCATCGCAGGAAACAAAGTCTGCCGGTAGGTAACAAAGACAATCAATAAAACTGCAACTTAATCAACAGTACATTTGCGGCCCTCAACAGATGGGAGAGTTTCTTTAGTGTCTGGTCTTGCAGCATCTCGACAAGCCAGCAAGCTGCTGCAGTCTACAAGAAGGTGTGCGCATCCGCGGCCCCCCCGCCCTCCTCGTCATCCCTCAAGGGTCAAACACTGAACAATACTGACAGCTGGGATCACAGTCTCAAAGCCAGAGGATGTGGTGGGAGCAAGGAGGGAGGAGGCAAAGAATGATGGAGGAGGAAAAGGTGGTAGAGGTGGTGGTGGTGAAGTGAGGGGGGGCCCAGCTGCTGCCCACACTGTCAGTTCTTGTGAGGGAGAAGAGAGGAGGGTCAGTGGGGAGGGAGGCAGGAGAAGAGCTTGGCTGGCAGCCCCGCTCTCTCTTTCACAGCAAATCAGGTGCTCGTCTGAGCGTGAAATTCCTTTGTGTTCCAAAACATCATTATTGCCTCCTCAGACAGTAGCCGCCAGAATCCAAGCGCACTGATTCGCTGCGGGGAGGGAGGGAGGAGGAAGGGTATAAAGAGGGTTTGGGTTGGGGGAGGGGGGGCACAGGAGGTGGCTCGGCAGGGGTGGAAGGAGTGCTGAAGGTCAAACCGACTTTTATCTCACCTAATTGACTAAACCCCCCCCCCCCCAGTCCCCGCCTCCTCTGCACCTCTCCTCCATTCTCTGTCCTGATGGGCGAAGGCAAAACAACTAAATAGCCTTTTAGCCTGCTTACACACACACACGTCAAAAAAACACACGGACACGCACGTCACACTCGATCAGCCAAACGGCTATGCAGTGGCTCTTGATAAACAGGGCATGCACACATATAGCCCTCCCGCCCCCCTTTTCTCCTTCCTCTCCTACGCCTGTTGTTTTCGCCGACTACCAGAATTGCACGCACACACACACACACACAAACAGATGCAAAAACAGTGGCGCAGAAAAACAAATAGGACCCCTGATGGGAGCAAATGGAGGGGAAGTATTGGCAGAGGCAAGCGGAGCAGGGTTTGTCATGGGATGTTAGCGTGAGTCGGTGCATATGCACTTATGTGTGACTTTGTGTGGGTGCGTGTGTGTGGAGGCAGGGGCAGCACGCTTCATTACACTCATTTAACTCACAAACGGGGGTGAATGACAGGCTGGCGTGGGAGACGCGAGCAACAGGAGAAGAGGGGAGCTCCATGGGTAACGCAGTGACCCCCCACACCCCCACCCACCCCGCCCCTCCTTTTACAAACACTAAAATCCTGCAATTAAGACTCCAACAGCAACTGCCAAATCCACCTCAAGAGCCCCCCACCCTAAGCTATGTCTCTCTCTCTCTAACACACACACACACACATCACTATGACTTTAACTGAAAAGGGTCTTCTATATGTACAATTATACAAATTGACCACAGTAAAAAGAGACATATTTGATCCCAGAAGAGACTAAGGGCTGCAAGGAAGTGGAACCCAGCAGCAATGTGGAGAGTGAGGAGCATTAAGACACACACACACACACACACACACACTATTGATCCAACTAACAAGGCACACTCACATCCAATTCTATGAACTCAAGCTCAAGGTCTGCTGATGATGCGACCCTTTCCCACAATTCCCTTAATGTCAACAGGCCCCCCCTTTTTTGCCTCTTGTGGGGCCCCACTCAAGCAGAGCGCTCAGCTGTCACCCAAAAAAAGCCTCGAAGAGCTCAACTGTTGCATTTTAAGTAGCTACAGAACTTACTGCATTAGTCAATATTGATTCGTTGTTAGAAAAAAATCAGACATAGTCATACATGCACAGATATATGATGTACAGTGCATGCTGTATGCAACACAAAACCAAGGAGAAGTAGAAGAATACACACTGTAGGTGGTAGACCGGGTAGTCCACGTACCCCGATGACAGCATTGAGCTCGGCCATGGTCACCTGCTTGGCTCGCTCCACCGCCTGGACCACCTGTTGCTGATGCTGCAAAGCGGCCAAACGCAATGAGGAGCGTTTCAGCAGACGCTAAAAGAGAGGCATGCTTACCTCTTGCGAGAGGAAGGGGATGACTTGTGCGCAGATGGTGTTCAGTCTTTTGGCGATCTCGGTCTGAGGATAGGAAAAAGCGAGATCAGATTATGACAATGTAATCATCCGGTCAGACATCGCGGTGGGTTGCAAACAATAAGGACACACGGTCTTAACCTTACTTATTTTTGACCTAAATTACATATTTTCCAGCATAAAAGTGGCTAAATGAACTTACTAAATGAGCTAAAATCCAAATGCAAGGCAGAAGAAACAATATAATTGTGAATGGAGTATTCACAGAAATCCACTTATGGGCGGCAGGTTTGGAACCAATTAAACACAATAAACAAGCCATGAGGCACATTCACTGTCTTTCCTCATATAGTGACTGTGACTGATATTAACTTAGCTGCAGAGAGTATTGGGCATCTATGCAGATGCCGCTTTCCAATAATAATAGCTTTTTTTGTTTTTGTCACAAAAATATATATTAATGGGTGTAAAATCATGTGTGTTTTCACAAATATAATATCAATATCTAATATACACTACCACAGAACCACAGAGGTTTGGACACACTTCTTGATGCAGTCCAAGCTTTTGGCTGGTAGTGTATATTCTAATTTCTTGGGTACAGTAGTGCAATAATGCCATTCAAAAGGGTCTCTCTCCCACTATTTTGTACCCAAATAGTTAAAGGTGTTCTGTGAGGTGTGTCCCATATTTGTTCAAATAAACAAGCTTCCCAGATGACGAATACAGTCAACCACCATTTGAGGAAATGTTTTCTTGACGGTGTATTCAAGGGTGATTCCCGTTGTTGGCCTGCTGCTTTGATGCCGTTTTCTACCTTTTGATTGGCTACCATGAGCAATCTTCAGCATTGTTTAGATTGGAGATGGGTTTTTTTTTATATCCATGTACATGTGGACGTGTCCTGAGGTAGAATAATGGAAGTGTCCAAAGCACACAAACCTGGGCGGGTTTTCTTTGTGATTATCAGGAGACGGTTCAAGTTTCTCGCCCTCCTTTTTTCTATTTTTCTCTCCAGCCTTTCTGTTCTTGCCCCCCCTCCTAACAGCACTTAAACATAATCTCATCAGATCCGAACTTCATTTGCTGGGCCCAGAGTATCCATGCCAACACATCCGCCCTCTCCGCCCCCAAAGCCCCGGAGGTGGCTACAATCGTCTGACATCAGATACCCCCTCGGTGGCATCAAGTCAGATAAGTGGGCTCGCATTACGCGTCATCCAATCAAAGCGATACAAAGGGGAAGGCCAGGGCGAAGGGGGAATTGGAGGAGCAGTGACACGTAGCGGTGGCTCATTGGTACACGTAAAAATAGACGCATCCGTAAAAGCGTCACAAAAGTGCGTGTTCTGTACAGACTTTACTCGCCTTAGTTTGGGACGGACAAGAAGGAGACACGCTAACAAACAACAGCAATGTAAAAGAACAAGGGTTTCCTGTATTTACCATGGTAAGAAACCAAACATTTTCCCAAGCAGTAGAAAAACGGGCTTGGGACGTAGCGTGACACGACAATATGGTTAGCAAACAGCCACAGGTTTCCAACAAGGCAAAACCTCTGGCCCATTTCTGTTCAGCCCATCTGGGTGTGCCACAGAGGACATGGGTCGGTTTGGCAGAGCACACCCATACCTAGCGCCAAAGTTCACCAAAGCACTGCCCCCACAGCCGTTTAAGCCAATTATGCACTTGGCTGAGCTAAATAAATCACGACAGCCTTATCGGGATGAATTCCGACCTCCAGTCAATTATTTATCTGTGGCTAAAAACGGGGAACATGTAATATGGCCCGGACAGGATGCAAAGAGATCAGCAGGAACTTATAAATGCAGGTGAGTCAATACGAGCAAGAGATAATTGACACTGATTGTGTAACGAACGAGAACTGCGGGCCTGTGTTGGTAAATGCTTTCTTTATAAATGTAATAATTAACACAAGAACAGCAAGTTAAGGAAGTGCATGGCTGAGTTCAGTGCAGTGGCTTTTGAAGTCAACACAGCCCTGTTAAAATACCCTCCACAAATAATCATGTTAATTGCAAGCTATACTGTACAATACATTTGAAGAAATGGGTTTGAATGAAATACTGCATTTCCTCAAATAGCGGCCAACCTTCTTATAGATGCCGTGCCCCGGCTAATGGCCCGGTGTGTCGAACCACGTCAAACCAAGAAACGCCCTAATCAAACAAATACTTTGCCTCTGTAATTACTTCACTTTGTACAGTGCAATACGTAACTGCTGAGCCCATTTCAACATTGTGGCTAACCAAAAGAGCAGCGCCTAACGAACACAGTTTCCTTAAATGAATTCAACAGTGGGGTCTTGCCGCACGTTGAAAACGAGTATTAGGGAAGATTCTGCGTTTTGTGGACACGGGATCTTTAACAAAGATTAGCATTAGATCAAGATTCATTATGCTACAGTGTCACGGAACCGGAGCGACGTGGATCGCAGAGCTGGGAATAGTGGGGGGTTTTTAAGTACACCATTTGGGTTTTTCCTGCATGTCAAAGCTGTCAAAACAAAAGCAACAATACCGCAAATTGAAAAGCATCTCAGCATTGTGAATGATTTCAGAGCGCTTGCACAATAACAGTGACCGATGTTCCACATTCATTAATTCCAGCTCCAACAACGATCCAGGTGTCGCTTCAGTCAGCATTAGTCATGACTGCCACACAGGAAACTCCGAGTTGTGGCTCCTCCCTCTCGGGGAAAACACTGTCCTTTTTCACACGCTCAGCCCCCGCCAATGAGCTATAACAACATCAAGGTGCTGCATAGTCATGACTACGCCTTTACACTTTTATGTGTTAGTCTGGGGAGCAATGCGCCTCCGGTCCTTGGGGATTTCAAACATCGCTCCATAATATTTGATGTGCTTTATGTTATTATTTCATGGTGTAGAAAATAGTGTAACGCTACGGTCATGATGCCCAGTTTGGATTTTTGGTTTAAATGCAATTTCTTATGTGGTCGTTCGCATTACCACAAAAAAGCCACCTTGTTGACGTGAACACAAAGTGTCCGGAAAGAGACGTAAATGCGCAGAAGCACAACGTCACACGCATTTCACATGTGTTTACGGAAGTCAAATTTGCTGCAATGTGTGCTCTAGTGATGTGCGATACCAATCATTTCATTTCCGATCCGTTACTGGGTCAAATTCAGGCTAGTATTGGCAATACTGATCCCATACTTTGGAGAAATAGACCTAATGTGTCTGGTAAATTTTTAAAAGTAGTGTACAGTATTTGAAATCTGTCTGTTCCAAAGGAGGCGTGGGTGGATTTCCGAGGGGCTATCCCCATGCAAACGTTTTCAGGTCGTCGGCGTCACGTGAAAAGTTAAGTTTTGACGACAAGCCAACATAATATCTGAATATTTTGACGGACATAACTCATCCCAGTCGACATTCTCCTCATATTGTGTTGTCTTATACTCCATAGTGACTCGCAGAAGTCTTTAATTCTCGTAAATTGAAGCGATATTTGAAAAGTGGACTTGTGCGCATGCGTTCTTTCTTCGTCTATGGTATTGTTTGGTGTGTCACATGGTTTCGGTCGCACTGATTAGTTCCCATCCGGATGCAAACATATACTAATCCAGCACAGTGTGGGTGCATCTTTTTTTCAACCCATTTTAGTTTCTTCCGCTTATCCGGGTCGTGGTGGCAGCAGTCTCAGTAAAGAAGTCCAGACCTTTCCAGTTTCCAGCCACCTTTTCCACTTCCATTAGGAGGACACCAAGGTGTTCATAGGCCAGCTGTGAGACATAATCCCTCCAGTGTGTCCTAGGTCTGCCCCAGGGCCTTCTCCCGGCTGGGCATGTCCAAAATATACCTCACCTAGGAGGCGTCCGGGAGGCATCCGCACTAGATGCCTCACCTCAACCAGCTACTCTCAACGTGAAGGAGCGGCTGTACTCTGAACTCATCCCAGATGACTGAGCTCCTCACCCGATCTCGTAGGGTGGGTCCAGGCACCCTACGGGAGGAAACTAATTTCGCGGGTCTTGTTCTTTTGGTTGCGACCAGAAGCTCATAACCGTAGATGAGGACGGGAACGACAAACTTTTGATGATGTATATGTCAGATATATGCAACCTGCCTGTTCATACGGGAGTGGCATTGAATACATATCAGTTTTATATCTACATACAAACGAGGCCTGAGTGACATATGAAATAATCAGAATACAGGTCAAATGTGAGCAAAGAATTGAAATTCACCTGCCTAATATTATTCTACATTGAGGAAATCCTCCCCTTGACTTGGCCATGTCTCACCTCTCTTGCAAGAGCATGCCAGGCTGCGTCGGCATTCCCATTCCAAAATCTTTACATTCCCCTTACTTTACATGTAATAACCATGGTGTACAATGCACAAACATTGGAACTTTGCATGGAGGACATAAACAACATCCCGTGAAAACATGCAAGCTCATGGGCCGTTGACCTTGGCGAAGCTGTCAATTGGTCTTACGGCTAATTGCCGGCATGTCTTACATCCTCAAGAGGAACTAAATTTAGGCGTCGAACTATACCAGCGCGTCTATTCTCAGAATCCCGTGCGGCAGGGGCTCTATAAGTAGCCCTGGTATCAAGGCTCCCCTGATTAGGCCGTCTGAGAATAGTCTGACCAAAGACTATCAGGTCTTCTTAACTTAATGAGGATCAACCCCACGGGGTTTACCTGCACTGCTAAAGTTGGGAGTGTGCGTTGGGTCATTCTAAGTCACACAAACACATATGAAGAGCCAGAGCGGGACGTAAAATACATAAGGCGCTAACTAAAAACAGACATCCTGTTACACACACACACACGTATAATTGGAGCAACACACACACACGTACACAGCAGGAGGCGGTTTGTTAGTCTGTATCCCCCCCACACACACACACCCACCTACAGAAGCTTGTTGCTCCGACAACTGAAGCCTCAAGCTAATGACCTCCCCTGGAGTTGTGTGTGCGTGCGTGTGTGTGTGTGTGTGTACAATAGGAAGAAACGCATCTCCCTCACAAAGAAGAAACAGGAGCTTCACATGGACATAAAATGAAAGTGGAGCCAAGAAGAAAGGCGGTGGTGGAGGGTGAGGGAGGAAGAAGGGGGTTCCCATAATTACAAACGGCGGAGTGAGAGAGGCAGACAGAAGTTGGGGTATAAAACGGGAGAATAGCCCTTGAGGAGGAGGAGGAGATGAGAGGAAGGTGAGAGTCTTCAGTGAAACGGGCCGGGCCAATCCGCCTCCAATTTCCGCAGGCCTGACTGGTCGATAGCAGCGGTAATTACTGGTAAACGCTCTGCGCTTTGGGGAAACAAAGTTTACCCTCCTTGTGATGGCGATCAAGCCTTTTGTTGGTCCTCCATGTTTTGCACTTGTCACCCGCCCGGTTTCATGTCCTCCCGCTCTTCTGTCTCTTTTGGCCGGGTAATTGTGCATCTCGGTTCCCACCATTTCACATCGTTGCTCGCCAAAGTGGAGCTTGGCCGTCTCTAACACGGCCGATGATCGATCCCCTCTGCCCTCAGCAGCCCTGCCCCTCTAATGTAATAAAGCAGGCCGCTCCCCCAGACAGCACCAATCAATCTACAGAGCCATTCATCCTGCCTCCGGGCTCAGCCGGCCGACCCTAAATGGGGAAATGGAGACAGAGCTCCATCGATCACAGATAAACACTCGAGTGCACACACACACACACACACACACACACACACACACACACACGGCAATAATCAAAACACAAACAAAAACACATCATTTATACCTGTTTGTGCATCTCGATGTTGAGGCCATACGACATCTCGTAGTACTGCAGAGGGCAGAGAGCACAAAGGTTAGATTTGTAAAGTCACACGGACAAACAACTGAAGCACACCTGAGGCAAGGAAAAAGTCAAAAATCTACTTTTCTACGGGTGCAGGTGTCTTTGGGCATGTTAAAAGAAGCACTGTATACGCAAATACTGTTATTGTTGCTTTTATTATGAATCTTGCAATGAACTAATCCTATTGTTGTCTTACATCCCACGATGACAAAGCCTCACCGGTGTGATCCGGGTTTGACGCTGTCCGGAAACGTGGCTATAAAGCCAGTTTGCATTGAACTGATAGCTATCGGGATGGTCCATACTTTGCTGTAGGTGGGTTAGCGCGTACAAATCAAACGCTCCTTTTCCGTGACAAGCTACAGACGTAATTTACTAGTAATTCACTTGTAAACAAACATGGCATAGTTCGAGTGGGATTTCTTACTGAATTCGAAGATGACATTTCACATGTTAGTTCTGACAAATACTTTGCAAACATTTTTTAATGAGGAAAAAAAAACACTGAGGTTTAACACATCAATCCTGATCAGCCATATGAACCGCCGGCGTTGCTACGATGGCCGGGGCTTGTTCCTATCGCTGCAACCTTGTGCAGTTTGCCAGAGACGACCCGAAGGGTTACATAGAATCGTGCTGGGATGGTGCCCTTTACCATCATTGGCGATACCGGCTTTTGTGGGCTGGTACCCCACCTGGAGCCACGATTTGTACTTGCTGCCTCTATTTTTTTAAATCTTTTGTTAGTGATGTTATATCTGAGAAGGACAAATCTACAGGTACACTTTGTCACATCCAGATTTGCCAGAGTCGTTCTTACTTAGATAAACCACATTCTAAAAAGTTATGGGTTATCAGTATTGGTTTTCAAAAAAATCATGCATCCCCGGTTTTAACTCTGGTCAGATAAACGACAACAGCAATTTTATAGCCTAAGAGGACAAACAATTGAAAGCATATCAGACCTTTAGCGTTGTTACTGTTTAAAAACAATGTAAAGTGTCGGACGCTGAGCGTCTATTGATTTTTTTTTCGTGGGTCTTGTCCAGCATCATAACAGCTGAAATGGAGTCAAGCTGCCTTTAAGTGCTGAGCAAAATTGCTTTGCCAAGGGAAACTTCATCATCTAAAAAAGTCTCCATTGATATTTGACTGCGTTTATTAGCGTCTATTGATGATGGGGAAGCGTATGAGTGGGTTGTTCCATGACGTGAAACTGGACGGTCATTGGATAAATGCTGGGCTTTGTCCCAGCCCATCAGCGCTCCATATCTCTGGTCGCCTGTGGGGCAGTGGGCTGGCCCGGACGCTCGGCTTCTGCATGATAATTGGATGATCTGTCTGAGGCGGAATCCCTTTTTGATTGACAGTACAAGGAGCGAATCGGAAATCTTGAAGTATAAACCTCCACCCAGGCAGTTTCCAACTTTTTCTGTCCGTAGTTTTAAAATAATCCCAAGACTTTACCCATCAACTTTGCCTTTATTAAAAACGACAAAGAACAGAGGGTAGAATTGACATGTAAATATATAAACACATTGATGATATAGGCCGGGAAAAAATGCAGTTGCCAGTGATAGATAGATACTAGGGGAGTAACCATTCATTCACTACATGGATGTATCAATATATATTCCTAAAATCCAACTACATTGATCTTTGTTCACCAAATTGCCATTCCAAATGACATATATCGTCATCAATAAATCAATCTAATGGATACTAGGAAATAAAGTATTGGATTTAAGCATGGCAGGTTTTATATGGATGTGTGTGGGTTTTTTTTTAGCTATTTTAATGATAAAGATGTTAAATGTTACCCTTGTAAAAGTTTGATTTGGAATAAGTCGATAAGTCATGCCTGTTGTGTGACTCTAAGCGTGCCTGTTCTGGTAGGACTAAAGTCCAAGTGGACGTCCCCAAATATGCAAATGTTCATAAGAAATTGGGTGTATTTTACGACGGCGTATGAGGGCCACATAAAAACTTAACATTTCGAGATTCGCATTTTACCTTTGAACCAGGTCAAAGGTCACACAAGTGCCTTGTGTTTATAGCCGTCTGTGGCGAAGCCTGTTAAAATGCCGTATTAAAATCATTATACGACAATAGCGTCGTACATTTATGAGAAAATGCGTGTATACTACGAGAGTAAAGTCGTAACTTTACGAGAACAAAAGTCGTAACGTCCCTTTACAGGCATTGCCTGAGACCGCTATGAAGGTGGGAGCGGTATGTGGAGGGGCAGGGGTACTAGAA
The DNA here is from genome assembly GCA_024372805.1 of Oostethus manadensis. NCBI lineage: Eukaryota > Metazoa > Chordata > Actinopteri > Syngnathiformes > Syngnathidae > Oostethus > Oostethus manadensis. Next base: position 103,530 of record QODF01000323.1, read on the forward strand.
AGTACGGGTGAGATGATGCTACCCTGTTTGTGCCCACCTGCTCCGTTTTGCTGTCCTGTTATAAATAAAAGCTCGTCTCGTATGCTATATTTTCCCTCCTGTGCATATCCCACATGGAATTACAATGTGATTTTACGAGAAAACCTCCTCGTGGCTTTAATAGAGTCTGTTACAGTATGTAGGATCTTCATTCGCTTTAATATCTATCTGCACAAGAAATTTGACTCTAATCCGATGGTGGTGCGAAAGAACTTCTTTAATACTTAAGGTAGACAAATAAATGAGGTACCCAATTAAAGTTTGTTGTGTTTTATCAGACAGAACTAATCATTCAACCTGTTAAATCCTCCTGAAGTGTTGCTTGGACATTATCGAAATAAAATGGCATGAAATGCTGTCCATTAATTTACACCTGATTCCCTTACAGAAAGCAACAGAAATCAAGAATGGTTTATCTGCACGGTCCGGTATCCGGGTATTTCTTTCACAGTCAGACTGGTTGAAATTTTGGCTAAAAAGTCACTGAATCCATTTAAAGTTACTGAATGGTTTCGGACGGTATCGTTCTAAATGAACCAATATTGTCCTTGAATCGGATCGGCCACCGCGAATCGTGATACGGATCGAATCCTCGTTAGAACCCCTAATAGATACTTTATTAATCTCCAAGAAAAATTCAGTTTGAAAATGTCTGCAAAAATGAAGATAAAGATATTTGTACCGTATACCAACAATTGACATCCATTCATGTAAAATAAGAATCAAGGACATTCCGTTCTTGATACATTTGTCTTTTTAAAATATAAGTTAGTCGTCATAATACTCATGTGGTGAAAAGGGCACTTCAAAACAGTGGTATTCACTTCCCCTTCTTTAACATGCAAAAAAAAGGAGAATCATCGCTTTCGGCGTGAGCTGACAGTTCAGCACACAGACAGGGTCTGATGAGGACACGCCATCTTTCCCCGGGGCACTTACATGTTTGAGAACAAAAAAGAACGTGTAAATGGATCTCACCATGACATAGTGTCGCTGCATCTCCGTCTTTTCACTGGCCAGCTTCTCACACTCCAGCTTCAGACTGGGGGGAAAAAAAACGCAAAACACAAAGTCGGACTTTGTCAGAGTGCGAAGCGCCTCAGGCTTCTCATGCACACGTTTTGTTGCTATAATTGTCTATCAGCACATGTTTTTTGTTTTTTTTTTAAAGCGCGGTTGTCTGCAGCCTTACAATCCCTCTCTTTTGGATTAAAAGAAATCCGACAAAACAAACCGGCAACTTGCAGATCCTCCGGCGGCTTCTCCCCTACAATAGATAATAACAAGACAACGTCTAATCCTGCTTTTTCATTTGGTTTCTGATTAAAGCTTCCTGCCAGTGCGCAAAATGGAAAGAATGAATAGTGAAATGGAGAACATGACTCTTCCTGTTGAACCGTGACAACCGCGGCGTGTTGGCCCCGCAGGCTGTTTGCGCCGTGTCACTCCCGCCTCGTGTCACGATATGTTTACACATCACTGGATTTCACCTGTCGCACCGCCACCCAAAAACAAATACATGCGTTAATGCAAAAGAAGGGAAAATAACGAGTGATTTGTAAAGCCCAGACGCCACTCATCGCCGCTACTTGGACCTACCGCAGCGTGCAAAAACCCGAGCGTGCTGCTACTCTGAACCCGATCTGATGTTTATGGGTGAGTTTGAGGTCAGAGTTTTCTTCCTAACAGGAGGAGGGTGGCTGTGGCCGCCTAGCACGTATACATTACAATACACTGAGAGCATTAAAACACAACAAGAGGATGACCCACCTGTGGTACTGGGCCTGCAGGAACTGAAACTCCTCCTTGATGCGGTCCAGGGATTCAGGAATGGTGAACTTAAAGGGCTGGCCCGGAGCCTGATGGGGCGTCTAATGTAAACACAAACATGTTATTATTAAAGTCATACAGTGGAGCACAATTTGTTTAGTCACCAAAGTACATACATAGACATGGGTACAGATAGTACACAGTGCTTATGGTGTAAACACTACCCCAAATATCTAGCTGCCTACCTATCTACTGTCTAACATAGATAAAACACACAAACATGTGATTATTAGAGCCGTATTGGACCACAACGTGCATGGGACCCAATCCAGACTCGCACCATTTTGTGTATGGTCCAAACACCACCCGGAAGGTCAACTGACAAGACGACAGCTTAGATATTTCGATACGTGTTGTGGATGTTAGCATTTTTGCATTAGTGAATGACATATACTGTAGCCGTTTCTGTCTCTCTAGAGATCTAATCCAGACTCACACCGTTTTGTTCATGGTGATACACTACCCCAAATAAATCCATATATACAGCATCTAGCTGTCATTTATCCATCGATCTAATGTTGAACACAAACACACATTCAATTACTGCATGCTGTTAACCGCAATGGAAAGGGGATCCAATTCGGACTCACACTACTTCATTCGTTATGTAAACACTACCCCATAAAACCATATCTACAGCATCTAGCTGTCATTTCTCTATCACTCTATTGTCAAACACATACATTTAATTCCTGCATGCTGTTAAACAATGGGAATTAGATCCAATTCAGACTCACGCTACTTTGTATATAGTGTAAACACTTCCACATAAATCCATATATACCGTATCTAGCTGTCATTTAACTATCGCTCTATCATCGAAAAAATACTGTTAATTCCTGCATGCTGTTAAACCACAATTGGAATCAGATCCACTTCAGACTCACATTACTTTGTTTACTACACCAAATAAAGCCATATATATAGTATCTAGCGATATCTAGTGCGTATCTAACGCAAACATTTATTTGGTTTTTAAAAGACACACTGTGGACCAAAATGTGCATGTGATCCAATCCAGACTCACACCGTTTTGTTCATAGTGAAGCACTACACCCAATACAGTTGCTGTCATTTATCTATCGTAAAACACAAACATACATATAGTATAATTACTGCATGCTGTTAACCACAATGACAATAGGATCCAGTTGTCACTCACACTACTTTGTTCATAGTGTAAACACTACCCCAAATGAAGCCATATGTACAGTATCTATGTATACTGTTTATCCAACATACTGTAAACACACACACACACAAACATATGATTATTAAATACACACTGTGAACCACAACGTGCTGGGATCCAGTCCAGACTCACACCATTTTCTTTACATTGTAAACAGTAAGGCAAATCTGCTTCCTGTTATGTATTAGACTATTAATCCATCATCAAACACACACACACACAAACTTGTGTTTATTAAAGACACATTGGACCGAAATGTGCGTGGGATCCAATTCAAACCCACACCATTTTGTTGATGTTGCACACACTAAGCCAAATCTGCTTCTTGTTATCAATGATACCACTTATCCATCATCAAATACACACACAAACAAACATATGATTAATAAAGGCATACTGTGGATCCAATCCAGACTCAAACCACTTTCTTTATAATGTGAACAACACATGTACACCCAAATCTATCTATTGTCCAGCCTAAGTGCACACACAGGACCACAATGATCACGGAGTCCGATTCGGATTCACACCATTTTGTGTATGGTGTGAACACTATTATCCAAATCTAGTATCTAATTTATCCAATCAGGATGTTAGAGGCAGGTGATGAACAGTAAAGCCACAAAGGGTTAAGGGGCAGACGGGGGGGGGGGGGGGG
>QODF01000323.1:107262-127138 GCA_024372805.1 Oostethus manadensis
GGGGGGGGGGGGGGGGGGGGGGGGGGGGGGGGGGGGGTCTTACCGGGTGTCGTCCCTGGGGGAACATTGTTATCTCCGGAGGGGGGTGGGGGGAAGGGGTGCTCCCGTTTCCGTCTCAAGCAAGGCCCCCCACTTTCGAAGCACCGAAACTCGGGGTGAAGTACGGGACTGATCCGGTTCACCAATCCATCCGGAACCAAACAAAGCCGCTACCGCGCTCCCCTTTCCTGCCCGGCTCTCCCGTCGCCGAGGAACCAGGTGAGGGTAGTCCTGCGTATATTCCGAGCGGAGGGAGAAAGTAGACCCAAAGAAACGAATCCGCGCCGGGTTAATTGCGGCGAACACTTGACTCGTGGAATCTTGACGTTGGTGTATATGTACGTCCCCGGAAAAAAAGGAAATATGTTGTTAGTTTGGCTAACAACTACCTCCGCGGCGGCGGCAGAGGAGCAGCAGTAGTCTTCCGTCCGGCTGTACTTCCCTTCAATGGCAACTTTCTCACGCGGTTTCACGCTCCAAGCTAACCGACTGCTGTAAGGACCGCCCACCGGCGGGACGGCCAGCCAATTGCTAGCGGCGCTCCACGTGGGGCTCAAGCGGAGGACCGCGCCGCTGACCAATCGCCGGGGCGCACACTGCCCCGTGGCTGTTGACCTGGTTGCGCTGCCGAAGAGAGCTGGCCAATTGGGGCGCTGCTACTTCGGAGACGCGCGAGGCAGAGGGAGGAGAGGGAGAAGGAGAGGAAGGGCAGGTCTGGGCTGTCAATCAAAGTAACGTGGCACAAGAAAGTAATCCGGCCAAACACACGCACAACAAATACTAGTTTTCTTTCTTTTAGTAGCTGCTGTTGTTCCTAACAAGGGTCCTGACAAACCAACCCTCTTCTTCTACCAACAGTCCTGTGATAAACTTAGCACACCCCACGAAAAAAAAAAAACAAGCCAACCAGTGTTGTTGGTAAAACCAGAATACACAACTTTGATGAAAGTAACACAAGTATTGGGACACAACACAAGGACACGCCTGTATATTTTTGTCTTGTCGTGCGCTGCCAAAAAGCGAAGCAGTGCATTGTGTTGCAAGTGTAAAAAGAAGTTAGCCAGTTTTCAGAATACACTTATGTTGCACCTAAAAAGCCAATCAAAACCCAAAACACACATGCAGACGTAATTATAATTTTTTATTATTAATACTTTGAGAACGTCTTTCCGTTAAAAATATAGCGCGGCTGCGCAACCTTTTGCAGATACATTTCATTTCCTCTAATTGCAGTACACCCTACCTCTCAGGCTTATGTAACGTCTCGCATTACTAAACAGGCCTTTAGCTGAAAGGGATGAAGGGGATGAAATACTCGGTGACAAACAACAGATGTGATAAAAGTGCACCGGGTCATGATCGGCGAAGCCGGGTCGTAAAAAACAGCCAGCCGTGTTCCACTTATCCCATCTAAGCACTCCATGTGGAAAGCCCCTCAGGGCTACACGCCGACTTGTGATTGGCTTGGAGGGCTGGACCCCTCGCCCTTTGACCTGTGCAGCGGCTGATCCAGTGCATATGAGAGACTCCTGACTGTGACCAGCCGTGACCTTTTCTCACAGCTCTTGCCGACACACACACACACACACACACACCCAGGTGTTGTTCAGTGGGTGGTAGTGTTGGAGACTCCCTGTAGCGTCCGTCCTTGATCCCCATTTTGTCTCTCCGGGTGTTCCCTGAGCGGAACAACCCGATGTTCCTAACATAACATCACCACAACATTTAGCTAATGGCTGCATTTTAAGGCCAAAGCAATCGCACACAGAGAAATCCTGTATTTTGGGTAGTGTCTCTTTGAGGTCCTGGTTTTTAGCCAGCAGAAAATGTGACTGTGACTTATTGAGCAAACCTAGAATGACTTCTGTTTGAAATAAACTAGAAAGGTCTGGTTGTTGATAAAACACATCACTCATCACCCCGCCATCCTTTATGAGACTGTATTGTCATGCGGCATTAAATGTGTTCGACATAAGTCACGTACCAATAATAAGGTCAGCTCAAAGTCTGTGAAAAATGGAAGACAGGGATGCTATTTTTGGCCCACGCTGACATTTCATATGCCCTAAAAATGTAAGCAATCTTGGCAGGAAACTAAATCACTTTCTACTTCAAAATCTATGACAGTATTTTCATTGGTGCTTGCTTCTACTTCCGCTTTAGGACATCGCCTCATCAAACAACAGTGCTGTGAAAAAGTGTTTGCCCTCTAACTTATTCGTACTTTCAGATCATCAAACTAATTTTAAATATAAGTCAGTGACAACACAACTGACCAAAAAAAAAAAAATTACATGATTTTTGTTTATTATTAAGGGAAAAAAACAATCCAAAACAATCAAATTGCAATCGAGCGTTTGGCAGAACTTGCAATGAGGCTCTTGGAGGAACTTTGGCCCACTGATCTTTGCAGAATTGTTGTCATTTAGTCACATCGAAGGCTTTTCCGGCATGACTCCAAAGTCTTCAGCCAATCAGAGGTGGACTTGCTGGTGTGTTTTGGATCTTTGTCCTGCTGCAGAACCCAAGTTGCTTTCAGCTTGAGGTCACCAACAGATGGCCGGACTATTTTAGTAGACGGCAGAATTCACGCTTCCATTTATCAACGCAAGCCTCCCAGGTCCTGAAGCAGCCAAACAGCCCCAGACCATCGCACTACCACCGTCATGTTTTACTTTTGCTACGATGTAATTGTCCCTGAAATGCGGCGTTGGTTTTACACCAGATGTAGTGGGACACACACCTTCCCAAAAGTTCAGTAGGTTTGCATTTTTTTCTCTTTTAATAATAAAAAGTTTCACCTAAAAGCTGCATTGGGCGTCCAGTCATGGACAAATGTTTACATTTGTTGGATGCTGTGAAACTATCAAGCTATTTTGCAAGACATCTACCAGGAGAAAAAGCCCAGCAAATTTCCGCTTATGTTACACGTCACACCCGATGCGTCCTGTGCGGAAGGCAAAAGATGTATCCCTCTGTGAAAGAGGCTTACATTTTTGGAGCCACCCGGACTTAGGCTGAAACTCGAGGCAGACGGCGCCCCCAGTGTGTGATTGAAAGGTCAGATTTGCTCATATTGAGAAACATCTTAAAACAAACACTCACTTACGCTTCACCCCGGTGGAGAAACCCAAACCGAACCTTGTAGACTTGCGGCTGTCGGAGGGAGCCGTGACCGTGGTGTAAGCATTCCACCATAATAACAATATTATTACAACACATTATCTTATTTGCCATCTCATACTGGCGTCCAGCGGAGTGCGAGGCGTGTAACATGACCCTGTGGGGGGTTGCTGGGGGGGAGGGGCACGAAAAAAGGGAGGAAAATCGGAGTCACAAGGTCTCCGTGGTAGCGACATAATGTAGCTAAGGATATTAGCGTGTCTCTTTAAGGTCATCTTGGCAGCACATTTAGTTAAATCGCTCTCTGGTCTGAGAGGTAAATACAATGCGATTAAGATTATGGGATTAGGACTTCAAGGTAACTGTTAATGGCGTACATAGTGAGCGAATAGAGACCCTTTTAAGGGAAGCGTCCACGCCGGGCTGGACATGTGATTCGGATCGGCTCTACTCACACTCGGGCCACTCGGGCCCACTTCACACCTGAGGTTCGGGGTGGTGTGGGCGATCGGATCCATGCTCATGCCCGCCACTTTTCTCCTCCTTTGAGGAGTCCTAAACAATAAAGGTTATATAAATAGGTACGGTTATAAATGAGGTTTCTGATGATAACCAACACTTTGCATTTTAGCAATGAGTGAACTCAAAATAATCCACACGTCAAACCCACAGCACGCCACCACATTTTGTGTGCTTGAAAAAGTGGTGTCATTAAAATAATAAAATCACTCCTCTCGCAAGTTCTTCATGATAACCGACACATTTCCTATTTGCAATGAGTAAACTCAAAATAATCCAAAAGTCAAACCCACAGCACGCTTTTCTCACCTGCGAGTACATTATGTGTGTGACAAAAACGGGCCATTTTAAAAATCCAATCACTCCTCTAAAACCATCATAATGACAACCGACACATTTTGTAATGGAAACAAGTTGAAAAAATAAGACTCAAAATAATCCAAAAGTCAAACACACAGCACGTTAGCTCGCTCGCAACTACATGTCGTGCGCGTGACAGACGTGTTATTTGAATAATGTGATCACTCCTCTCAGAAGTTATTGATGATAATTGACACGTTTCGTGATAAAAACACATTAAAAAAGTAGACTCAAAATAATCCAAAAGTCAAACACACAGCATGTTTGCTCACTCGTAACTACATTTCGTGTGCTTGATAAAGTGGTGTCATTAAATTAATGCAATCACTCCTCTCGCAAGTTCTTAATGATAGCCGACACATTTCCTATTTGCAATGAGTAAACTCAAAATAATCCAAAAGTCAAACCCACAGCACGCTTTCTCACCTGCGGGTACATAATATGTGTGACGAAAACGTGCCATTTTAATATTGCAATCACTCCTCTAAGAAGATCATAATGATTGCCGACACATTTTGTAACGGAAACAAGTTGAAAAAATAAGACTCAAAATAATCCAAAAGTCAAACACACAGCACGTTAGCTCTCTCGCAACTACATTTTGTATGCTTGATAAAAAGGTGTCATTTAAATAATGCAATTACTCCTCTTAGAAGTTATTGATGATAACCGACACATTTCGTAATTTCAATAATAAACTCAAAATAATCCAAAAGTCAAACACACAGCATGTTAGCTCGCTCGCAACTACATTTTGTGCGCTTGATAAAGACGTGTCATTTAATTAATGCAATCACTCCTCTTCGAAGTTCTTGGTGGTAACCAACAAATTTCCTAATCACAATAAGTAAACTCAAAAGAATCCAAAAGTCAAACCCATAGCATGCTTGCTCTTCTGCGACTACATTCACATGAGTGATAAAAACCTGTCATTAAAATAATGTGGTCACTCCGCTCGCAAGTTACTAATGATAACCGACGCACTTTGTAAAAGAAAAAATAGACAGAAAATAATCCAAAAGTCAAACCCGCAGCAGGCTCCCCCACCCATGACTACGTACATATGTGCGGTAAAAACACATCATTTCATCAGCGCAATCACTCGCCTCATAAGTAATAAAAGACAAGAAATAATCACACCAACTCAACACAAGACTGAGAATAATCCACACAGTCAGGGAAATTGCGGTACCAAAGCAGAGCAAAAGTGATATGGCCGGCGTGAGTACACCATCAGACGGGGACATTTCCTTAACAAATAGCTCATCCGTCCCCCGAGTGTCTCCCTGGCGGAGTCGTTTGTTTGGAGTGGCGAAGCGCACAATTAGCCTCCACTTTGGATGGGGGACAAGAAGCCATACGAGCCTCATTTGCTTTGCAAATGTCCCATTTCGTTGTGATTTAGTGGCTGAAACAAATGGCGGGCCTTTGTTTTCTACAGAGGGGGTGGCGGGAGAGGGAGAAGTGGCTATTTTAGCGCTGACCCGGTCATCTGGCTTGGAGAGGAGAGAAGAGGCTCTCCCAGATAATGACTGAACAAGCAGCTTTGTGTGGGAGCACAAATGGAGTGATCCCACTCACCACGAGAGGAGGGTTGTGTGTGTGTGTGTGTGTGTGTGTGTGTGATATGCAAACATGCCAACGTGCACATTTGCTTCCACGAGTGTGTGTGCGAGGTGTCCCAAAGAGTATTCATGGTCATGAGGTGTGTGTGTGTGTGTGTGTGTGTGTCAGCAGACAGGGATTTGCATGGAGGGGTTCTGTCTTTTGTTTTGTTTTGACTCCAGTTTTTTCTTTTTTGAATGGACCGTCGTTATGAGCACCGCCAGCGCTACCTAACGAGCGCTCTGGCTGAATCCGTTTGCCGGGAGAGTAGCCTCTTTCACACAGAGATCCTGACACAACGCCACAACAAAGGATCCGGCATTTGTCGGACACAGAACTCAACCTGTGCATGCTTTCACACAGCAACAGGGCATCCCGCTGTTTTTACCTGACGCCGTAATCCGGGACCCCCCCACACAGGCACTACCTGCCGTTTTTTCACAGCTCTTGACTCGCGGGCCACATTTGGGCCGCCTACATGTAGGCCGTCATCCAGCGGAACGACATGCTTGCTCACGGTGCAAAACAAAACGAAAAGGCACGCCCAGCAAGTCATCGCATCACACAAATCAACTCTAAACGACAACTAAGCCCCGAACACAACACATAACTGAAAACTGTTGTTTCCAAAACGCCCGCAAGGCATGCTGGGTGTTTCAGCTGCAACAAGAATATGGACGATAAAAGAATGGATGTCAAGATTGTGTTAACTTCTCCTTGTTTACTTCTCTGAAGACCTCCTCGACATATTTTGCTATGCGACGAAAACGGCAAAATGTTGGGATAAAGAGCACCCCAAGCTACCCAGCATGCCTTGCAGCAGAAATAGTCAAGTCACGTTGCCGGCTACGGTTTCAAGACAAGAAATTTGGAAATGCCCGGTGGGCCGGATAAAGACGCTTGATGGGCCTGATGTTGCCCACGGGCCGCAATTTGCCCACCCCTGTCTCACATTATCTCCAGAGGCGGAATATTGCCAGGAAGACTTCCATTCCAGTTCCAGCTTCAGCGCTGTTCGTACAGGACTGCAACCTGCACAAAAATGCCGGCATTTATTCACCCCAGCCTTTCACGCAGAACCCAGCTAAGTGGGAAACGGCGCTCCCGCGTGAGCTTCCACAAGGTCACACGGGATCCCACCGGATGACATCGCTGCGAGCGTCTGATGTGATTTCAAGCGCTTGTCAGGCAGGAGACGCTAACACGCCCGCACGCTAACATTTCCTGGCAAACAGGCGAAGGCGGAGTATTGCCGGGGCGCCTCCAACTCCACCTCACTGCTGGGGTTACAGAACAAAAACGTGAAGTATAACTAAGAACAGACCCGACACTTTTCCGCCGGTGCCTTTCACACAGAACCCAGCGACGCGGTTTAGCTTCCCTGCTTGGCTTTGGTCATCTTGGGTTTTTTCCCGAGGGGGGTCAAAGTCGCCCCACAAATTTGGTGACTTGGAAGGCGGTGTCAGAGGTATACCCGAGGCGAGGTGGTGTCTGTGTGAAAGGGAAGCGCAGAAACCCGCAAACGGACTTCCCTGTGGGCGTCAGGTGGCGTTCTACACGATTGTTCATGATCTCCGTGTGGCAAAAAGGCCGGGCATGAAGTTTAACGCCGGACAATGTCCCGGCATTGTGGTACACCTTTCTGTTTCTGTATTCCCGAGTCCTCCCATTCCACCCTTTTCCGGAACGGCGACGTGTGAAAGGGGTACTTTCAGCGCTCGGGGGTAAGTACGGCACAATCTTTGCTCCGACTGTCACGGGAGCCGCTATCTATGCTTATCTTCTGCCTAAATCACCGTGTCACATGTCCACTGAGATCCTCCTCCGCGGTGTTGATCTGCCGATGGCGTCGGCGTCCCGCTCTCTGCCTTCAAGCCTTCAGAGCGGCGAGTCCGTACGAATGTGTCGGCGCGCATAAAAGCAGCGGCGTACATCCACGCCTGTTAGGCTTTGCGTCGTGCAAAGTTGTCGGCAACGCTTCTCGCATGCGTTCGGACGGCGTTGCTTTGACTTGTTCGCATTCGCACGTTCGCCATGCGGAGTAGGAGCGCTTTTGGGACACCGCCACCAGTGACGATAGCCATAGAACCAGGAACGGAACATATTGCGACACTGTATTGTACGGAGTAGCTTTACTTTATTTGACTTTCATTATGCAGAGCTTAACTTAAACGAGATGCTATTTGAATATTACTATTTGAAGGTGTCTTTTTGTATTCACAGGCTTCCGAATGTTTATTTACCTCCACTAAATCATGATTTGGAGTGCATGAGAAAGTGGAAAGGAAAACACAAGCTGTAAAACCAATGTTGTAATAGCGTGAAGGCACAGACTGCTCAGCCATCCATGTTTCGCACCCAAACGCTTGTGAATTTCTTATAAATTTTATTTTCTTATTTAAATTGCATTTTTGCTAATTGACAACTTTTTTATCATAATCTTACGACTTTTTTTCTCCTAGATGCATGACTTTTTTCGGACGATATTATGACTTTTTATCGTTTTTAAATGACAAAAAGTCATTTTTTAAATATGATGTGTAACAATTTACTTTTTTCTCATAAATATTACAACTTTTTTCTTGTAATATAATGTCTTTTTTTCTCATTAATTTTAACAATTAACTTTAGATTACCATTTTCTTGTCATCTTACGGCATTTTGGGACAATATTATGAGTTTTTCTTGCAAATGTTCAACTTTTTTCCCATAAATAAGCAATTTTTTACTCATAAATTCACAAGAACTTGTAATATGAACAGGCATTGCCTGAGACAGCTATGGAAATAGTAAACTTTTGGCTTTTTTTTCCTACAATACTATGATTTTCTCACAAATTTACTTTTTTTCACGTAAATGTACATTTCTTTTAAATGTAACATTTTTTCTTGTAATGTTATGTTTTTTTCCTGTAAATTTCTGACTTTTTTCTTGCAATATTATGACTTTTGTCCTCACGAATTTGTGCTTTTTTTCTCTCATAAATTCACAAGAAGTTGCAACATGATGTGAATATTCTGGAAATCTCAGAATATTTTGATAGTAATTTTAAATCTGTCATAACAGACATTGCCTGAGACAGCTATGAAAACAGGGGGGGGACTTATGTGACCTTTGGCCTTGCTCAAAGATAATACAACTTTTTTTCCCGTAAATGCACTTTTTTTTTTGTCTGATAAAATTACATCTTTTTTTCTTGTAAATTTAGGACTTTTTTCTTGCAAATGTTCAACTTTTTTCTTGTAAATAAGCATTTTTTTTCTCCTGAATTCACAATATGATGTGTACATTCTGGAAATCTCAGATTATTTTAACACCCTGTAGTAACAGGCATTGCCTGAGACAGCTATGAAAACAGGGGACTTGTGTGACCTTTGGCCTTGGTCAAAGGTAATTTTTTTTAATATATTGTATATATTAGAATATTTTTTTTGTAAATGTAAACAATTTTTTCTGGTATGTTATATTATGTTTTTTTTTCTTGTAAATTTACAACTTTTTTCTTGCAATATTATGACTTCTCCTCATTAATTTGTGATTTTTTTTTCATGTAAATTGACGCGAAGTTGTAATATGACGTGTTTATTCTGGAAATCTCAGAATATTTTTTATATTAATTTTCAATCTGTCATAAAACAGGGGACTTATGTGACCTTTGGCCTTGGTCAAAGGTAATATTACGACGTTTTTTTCTCATTAACTTGTGACTTTTTCCCTCATGATTTCATGACTTTTTGCTGCAAATTTACAATTTTTTTTCTCGTAAATTTACCTTTCTTTGGTAATGTAACAACATATTTCTTGCAATATGATGACTTTTTTCCTCATGCATTTGTGATTGTTTTTTTCTCCCAAGTTCACGAGAAGATGTTAGATGACGTGTTTATTCTGGAAATGGCAGATGATTCTATGACTCTGTCATGACAGGCATTGCCTGAGACAGCTATGAAAACAGGGGACGTATGTGACCTTTGGCCTCGGGCAAAGGTAACGTTACAAATTGTTTCTTTTTTATGTGGCCCTAACACTCTTAAGCATACACAGCTTTCCAGGAAGTAAAAAAAAAAAACTGGAACATGTGCTTCATATTGTAATGATATGAAAACCAAAAATCCATGACATATGCCTCATTTACTGTTTGCATGCGGGGATTTGCAAAAAGCTAGAAATGGATACGCTTTGAGGCAGGTCCCAGATCCCCAAGTATGTGAAACAGGTTTTCTGGCCACAGCGTGGTGTTCATTCCCACTTTGCAGAGTTCTTGTACAATTTATGAGCGCGCTTTAAACAGCCTCGCACCGGGCAAGCCTATCATGTAAACAGATCGGGGCTTTTACAGGCAGCTTGCCGGCTGTTTAAACAGGCGAAAAGGAAGAGGGGAGAAGGAGGGAAATTAAAAGCTCAATGGGAAGCACATGTGTGCGTGTGTGTGTGTGTGTGTGTGTGCGCGCGCACGAGGGATTGGGTTTTGCAAGAAGTCGATGAGGAAGTGACACAGTATGAGTCTCAAGTACACATCTAAAAAGCGGCCAAACACACACACACACACACATGCGTGCAGACACTCTCACATAAACCCACGCGGACCACAAAACCTCCAGTTTCATCAGTTCCAGCTGTGAGGCCAGACCTATCAAAGGCGACATGTGGAGCAGAGACCATCAGATCCAGATGGGGCCTGCACACCCGGGCCATGTAGTTTGGTTACTTGACACCAGGGATGTTCAACCAGTCCAGCCCAAATCTTGGGAGCCGCTAACATTTTTGAAGCCGGTTCCTAGAAAACAGCAAGGCACTCCTGTCACATCAAGGATTTTTGACTGGTAGTTTTGCAGTTCGTCCATAAAGACAGCATGTGTCATGTTGAGGATCTTTGACTGGTAATTTTGCAATAGGTCCATAAAGACAGCATGTGTCATGTTGAGGATCTTTGACTGGTAATTTTGTAGTACGTCCATAAAGACAGCATGTGTCATGTTGAGGATCTTTGACTGGTAATTTTGCAGTACGTCCATAAAAACAGCAGCATGCTCCTACATAGAGGATCTTATAGTCCCTTATAGACATTTCTTATATCGAGGATCTTTGACTCGTGTTTTTGCAGTAGGTCCTTAAAGTCAGCAAATGTCCTATTGAGGGTCTTTGACTACAGCACAGCAGGCTCCTGTTAGAGGATCTTTGAATTGTGTTTTTGCAGACGGTGGTCTTTAAAGACAGCATATGTCATCTCAAGGATCTTTGACTATACCATTTTTGCAGTAGGTCTTTAAAGACAGCAGCATGCTCCTGTTACATGGAGGATCTTTGTCTTGAGGTTTTGCAGTAGGTCCTTAAAGACAGCAGAGTGCTCCTGTTACATGGAGGATTTTTGGATCCATGGAGGGTTTTTGCAGTAGGTCCTTAAAGTCAGCAAATGTCCTATCGAGGATCTTTGACTCCAGCACAGCATGACAGCAGGCTCCTGTTAGAGGATCTTTGACTCCAGCATTATTGCAGTAGGGCCTTAAAACCAGCGGAGCGTTCGTGTAATTTAGCACTGTGCCAACTTCCAACCGGCTAACCAAACAAAGAAGAGCGGTGCCTTTCAGAGCTCCTACGACAAAATGCTATGTTTAAATACGCTACTAGGTTCGCTCGCACATGCGGTTGCCATTTGCCGCATTATTTACAGCAGATGTGCGCAGAGCGAATGCTGTAGCGGGCTGAACCCAATCAAAGGGCCGTGCGTGTGGAGAAGAAGCCATGTGTCATAACGCAAGCAAAATGAAACACAATAAATCACTTCAATGGCCTGGAAAACAAGTTTGATGAAGACATCATGTCGGCGTCGTATGCAGATGGAGCTCAGGCGCTTTCTCGCCGAACCTTTGACACGCAGGCGGCCGCAACGAACGGACATCTTTGTAACGGCTGGCTCTCGTAAGTCAGACCGGACAGGCTCGCGTGCCTAATGAAGGGCCTCGCTGCATTTCCCAACAGCGCCGTTATTGTTTCTGCTGCGACGGAGCAAAGAACAAGCAAATATTGGCTGCATTCATCGCTTTCATCCCATTGCACGGCTGCTGCATGTTCCGCAGTGCCGCAGCGTGTGGTCTTTAATGGCGGATTGCATTACACATCATGTCACAGCAATCAAGAGTGACCCACGTCGCATAATGTAAGACCGTGCACGGGAGCCTCGCTCAGCGTTCCGGTGTTNTGTGGAGAAGAAGCCATGTGTCATAACGCAAGCAAAATGAAACACAATAAATCACTTCAATGGCCTGGAAAACAAGTTTGATGAAGACATCATGTCGGCGTCGTATGCAGATGGAGCTCAGGCGCTTTCTCGCCGAACCTTTGACACGCAGGCGGCCGCAACGAACGGACATCTTTGTAACGGCTGGCTGTCGTAAGTCAGACCGGACAGGCTCGCGTGCCTAATGAAAGGCCTCGCTGCATTTCCCAACAGCGCCGTTATTGTTTCTGCTGCGACGGAGCAAAGAACAAGCAAATATTGGCTGCATTCATCGCTTTCATCCCATTGCACGGCTGCTGCATGTTCCGCAGTGCCGCAGCGTGTGGTCTTTAATGGCGGATTGCATTACACATCATGTCACAGCAATCAAGAGTGACCCACGTCGCATAATGTAAGACCGTGCACGGGAGCCTCGCTCAGCGTTCCGGTGTTTGCGTTGTTGTTTGATTGGTTTCATGCCAGGCATGGGAAAGGCTATCCAAGGTGGCCAACTGCAAGTTGTTCTCCTCTTTGCATCTCCTCTGAGGTGTGGCAACGCGGGAGCCTCAAAACAACTGTCTAATGACCTGAACACAAAGATTGTTCAACATCGTGGTTTGGGGGGAGGATACAAAAAGCTAGCTCAGAGATTCCAAAGCAAGGAAAATCTTGAAAATGATCAGGATGCACAAACTTTTGCATACCACTCTATCTGTCTCTCTATCTCAAATGTACTTTTTAATGATAAACTAGCAGCGATACGTGTCCCAAAGGCCGCTTTATGAGCACTACGGGAAAGGCCACCTCCCTCACTTGTTTACACCCCTTTGGAGAGAAGGAGTTTCACGTAGGCTTTGCTACACATCTTAAACTAAAGCCCAGGCTATCCAACTGTCCGTCAGTCAGCTACACATGAAGTCTATCTGGAAAAAAAATGAATTGGATTTAGGAGATAATGGAAATGTAAATGATCTGTTCCAGGGTCAAACTGTGGCAATGTTTTAAAGGTTTCTAAAATTCTGACTTTATTGTCATAACATTATTATGCAACCCAATGGTTCACTTTATTTGTTTGTATAATGTTACAACTTTTGTATTCCAACTTTATGCTACTAAAATTGTGTATTTTTCTCATAATATTACAATGTTATTGTAAAAAAAAGTATTTTTGTTGGATTGCAATGTTTTTCTGCTAATATTGGGGTTTTATTCTCCCTGAACGTAATGTTTGACCTTTTTTCATATTTATTTAAGCAATTTATAATTATGAATTTCAATCTGTGCTCTCTTTTTAAGTTTTCCAATAGTTCAACTTTCTTCCGAAATAATTGTCATGTTTGGCATTTTTTTCCCATAATATTACGACTTTATTCCCATAATATTTTGACTTTATTTCTATAATACTTTAACATTTTCCCCGACTTCATTTTTCAAAAATAGAACTTTGTTTTGTTTGTTTCTTATAATAAATGACATTTTTTTCCCTCAATATTTAAACTCTATGCTGCTAAACTGATTTTTGCCGTTTTCCTCATAACATTGTGAGGTTATTCCCGTAAAAGAGTGACTCTTTTTCTTTTCTTTGTATCTGTCCTTCTCATTTCTGCTGTTTTATTTTGCAATTTTTCAACTATTTCAACTGTTTTCTTGAAAACATTCTTTCTGTAATTTTTCCACAATCAAAGTTTCCAAAAAATTACAACTTTAGTGGCCAAACACAGCTCGCTAGCATTAAAGCTACACGCACACAAAACAGGATGTAACTAAAGCTCGGCATCAGTGATGTTACACCGATGAGACAGTATGTTAACTTATCCCTGCATGTAATTAGAAACGACGTTCGTGGGGGGGGAAAAAAAAGTTCTCCTCCCATTCCATGTGGAAGTGGTAAGTTTTTAAATGCGCACTGTGTCCTTCTTCTCCGCTCCATTTGAAACCACGCACAACAGAGTAAATCCTTTATACCGCATGCGATGCGAGACCCACTACTTTGTGCCTGCTTCCCCTCTTAACAGTTTGTTGCTCTTGCTAAGGACCTGGGATCATTTATTAATTAAGGATCAGCATGAGAAGGATTTTTTTTTTGGAACACTGCACATTCTTTTATATGACGGGGGTGACACTCTTTAAGTCAATGTGGAAGCCATTAACCGTGATAAACGAGGTACAAGAACATCACCCTCCAAGCGGCCGATTTCACGGAAGATCTTGCTCCTGCAACGGGATTTGAACAGCAGAAGCAAAAAGCCTCGAACTCGTCTTTTTTTATTTTCTCTCTCCTGTCCGGAACGACATCCAAAAGCAGCACACAGGAAGTGAAAATTCATAACACCAGAGCCGCCTCGCTGCTCGCTGGTTTTCATCACTCTATGCCGTTTGAAGCGCCCGCTTTAGCGGGGATGAAACAGAAAGTAAAATGGCGGCGTCTCTCAAGGCTTTCATGTTGAGGAAAGATGGGGGCCCGTCAAGTTCAGTGGCCGCCACGTTTTAGATCCCCACGCCTGTTTGAATGCATTCTCTTTGTTGCCGTCGCATTTTATCCGGCTTCCTGCGGGGTTGACGCGTCGCTCGAGTGTGTGTGTGCGCCACAAAGAGTGTGTTCGCAGTCACGAGGTGTGTGTGTGTGTGTGTCCTGTTACGGTGGCAAACGAGTGTGTGTGTGTGTGTAATGCGGTCGGGGCCTGGCGTGGAGGAGGTCCCAGAACCCGTTGGCGGACATAGGCGGTCGGGGATGCCGTCACGCTGAAGAAGGAGTCCTATCGGGTTTTTTTGGCCCGTGGGACTCCAGAGGTAGCCGGCAAGTACCGACGAGCCAAGCAGTCTACAGCTCCGGCAGTGGTCGAGGCAACAATGGAGCCGTGGAGAACGACTTCCGGAAGAGATTTTGGTCCACCGTCCGCCGTCTCAGGAGGATTCGGTGTTGACAGTCGCGGGGATGTTGTGCTGTTGACTTCGACCCAAGATGTTGTGGATCGGTGGGAGGAATTCTTCCAAGACCTTCTCAATTCTACTGACATAACTTCCAATGAGGAAGCAGTGCCTTGGGGACTCCTATCTCTGGGGCTGAAGTTGCTGATGTGGTCAAAAAGCTCCTTGGTGGCAGAGCCCACGGGGAGGATGAGATCTGCCCGGAGTTCCTTAGGGACCTGGATACTGTGGGGATGTCGGGATTGACACGACTCTGCAGCATGGCCTGGGCATTGGTGGTCATGTCTTTGGACTGGCAGGCAAAGGTGGTCCCAGACCTTAAAGTGTCTTTCAATTTTTGTGGGCTCACACTCCTCAGCCTTCCTGGTAATGTTTAGTGAATCTCATATTTAGGGTGAGGAGCTCGGCCATCCGGGAGGAGCTCAGAGTTTAGCCTCTGCTCCTTCGCAGGCAGAGGAGCCAGTTGAGGTGGTTTGGACATCTCGTCCAGGTGACTCCCGGGCGCCTCCCTGGGTGAGGTGTTTCAGGCACGCCGCCCAGCCGGGGGAAGAGCTAGGACACGCTGGAGGGACTATGTCTCACAGCTGGCCTGGGAACGCCTTGGTGTCCCCCCGGTTGAGCTGGAAGAGGTTGCCGGAAACCGGGAAGTCTGGACTTCCCTACTAAAACTGCTGCCCCCGCGACCTGGACCCGGATAAGCGAAGGAAAAAGAAATGGAATGGAATGAGTCTCAGATTCAGGAGGAGCGATGTGGTTTTCGTCTTGGTTGTGGAACTGTGGACCAACTCTACACTCTCAGCAGGGTCTTTGAGGGTCCATGGGAGTCTACCCAACCAGTCCACAAGTGTTTTATGGACTTGGAGAAGGCATTTGACGGTGTTCCGGTGTTCCTAAAGGAATCCCGTGGAGACTATTCCGGAAGTATGGGGTACAGCATCCCCTGATTCATTCCCAGTATGACCAGTGTCAGAGCAGGATCTGCATCATCGGCAATAAGTCGGACTCGTTTCCAGGGTCGGACTCCGCCAGGGCTGCCCTTTGTCCCCAACGGTGTTCATTATTTGTTGACCTCAAACGCCAAGCGTCTTACCCTGGCAAACACCAAAGCGGTCTCCGGCAGCATGACTTGCGGCGCTATTGCGGCACACTTGAGCAATACAGGAAATAGTGTGACGCAATCCGTAGCACGCGCAGAAAGGCGATCCAAACAACACAACACCACGTGGGCCTCCAGATAAATATCTACACAAAACACCCACGCCAAAATTCCACCCATACAGTCCTGCCGCAAAGCATACTTGGCAGATTGCGGTACTCTCTTTGTCCTTCGTGCTCGGTTGCAAAACATGCTGAGGAGTAAGCAAAGGAAGAGGGATGACGCCATACCCAATCTCGTATTGTTCACAGCTTGCATTCTTGTTGCTCTCGGACAACCCAGAATGCCTTGCGGGCACTCGGAAACAGCGGTTTCAGTCGCGCGTTGTGTTTAGTTGTCTTTTGTCACCCGCGGAGAAGTACTGGTCGATAGGTGTGATGCGTTCACTTGCGGGTGCGTTGTTTTCGTTGCGTTGCACCGTGAGAAAGTGGAGCATTCTCTTTGATGAGCGCCCGCGTATGGACGGGTCCTGCCCCCGAACGTTTTACCCCCACGGGCGCATACGCCTGTTAGAACATCATTCTCACGGTTACGCCGGGAGACATGATTACGCCGGGATCTGGAGGTAAACGCAGACTAGCGCTGATGCCGCAGTCTGCATTAGAAGCGCGGTAGATTTAACGACCAATTAGGACGTTTGGAGAAGGTCACATGTCAGGCGGGCCAAAGGATGGCAGCGATTAGCGCGACATGTAGGTCAAACCCCCCCCCCTCCTCCTCGCAGCCAAACAGGATATTGAGCCATTGAGCGGCGAGAGGATGGAAAGCAGAAGAGGAAGATTCCTGCTTTTTACAAAGAGGAAGGACGGGGAGACGCGTGTTTTGCGGTTTTTCGCCGCACTTTCCTCCCCCCTGGTTTTTTTCCCCGAGTCAGCACTTTTGTGTCGGCGCTGACGAAGACAAGGAAACGGAGGCTTTCTTGGACGACTTTACGCGGGCACATCCTGTCTGTCCCACGTGGGAGGTCAGCGAGCCCCACAAAGAAGAATTTGGTGCGACTGCATCACACGTCCCTGCCCGGTGGGGGGCAAAAACTGCAAAGGAAAATCGTTTTTGGGCCCCACGTGGAATATTTTCAGCTGGACTCATGCGCTTTTTTTTTTACTCGTGCTATGGAAACCCCTTTTTTGGCTCCCCCCCCCCCAGCATTTCTTTCATGTCAACATTGGCATGTTTGAGCTTGCCCTTTTTACCACTTTTTTTCCTAATGGAACCAAATATTTGCAAACAATTCTAAATGGGTTAAACCGGGAGTGTCCAAAGTGCGGCATTTTTAGTTTTTGGCCTGCTGCACATTATCCAAATATGGATTAATTAATTCATTCCTAATTATTAACTAATTAATTTTAGAAATTATTTTCAAATCCTGGTATTATTTTATTATTAAAATGCATTATTGAATGTTTTAAAACTAAACCAAACAACTAAAATAAAATAGAAAGAAAAAAAGCAAACAGTGGAAAAATACAACAAAATATCTTTATTTATTTGATAATATTATGAGAAACAAATATACCAACAAAAAGTTATAATGTTAGAAGAATGAAGTCAAATATATTATTGGAATAAAGTCATAATTCCAAAAAGAAATTTGAAATAATTGAAAAATTAAAAAAAATAAAAAACCAAAATGGAAAAAAAAAACAGCTGTAAATTTGTGAGAATAAAGAAAAAATATTGCAAAAAAATACCCCGAGAAACGTCTTAAATGTAAGTGGCCTGAAAGCCACTTTAAAAAAAAATTAAGATTATATAAGTTGCGGATTCCGGTGAAGGTAATATTTTCAAACTAAATAAATTATTGTAAGTAAATATTGCAAGTATTGTTGAGGGGAAGAAAACTCACCAAAAACATGGAAAACCTTCTTTATTTCTGCATGTTGGTCATACTTTAATGTTTCAGATCATCAAACAAAGGTCAAAATTAGCCAATGGCAACACAACTGAACACAAAAGGCAGTTTTTAAATGAAACTTTTATTGTTAAGGGAGAAAAAAATCCAAACATGTGGGAAAAAGTGATGTTAGCCTAAAGCTAACAAGTGGTTGGGTCACCCTCAGCAGCAACAACTGCAATCAAGCGTTTGCCAGAACTTGCAATGAGTCTCTAGCAGCGCTGGGGAGGAATTTTGCAGAATTGTTGTCATTCAGTCACAATGGAGGCTTTTCTAGCCGGAAGCCTTTTTAAGGTCATGCCCCAGAATCTCAATAGGATTCAGGTCAGACTCCAAAGTCTTCAGCCAATCAGAGGTGGACTTGCTGTTGTGTTTTGGATCTTTGTCCTGCTGCAGAACCCAAGTTGCTTTCAGCTTGAGGTCACCAACAGATGGGCCGACGTTCTCCTCCAGGATTTTTTGCTACACAACAGAAATCTTCGACATTTAGGACTTGTTTTTCCTTCGTTTCCGACTTTATTCTTGTAAAATTGACAAGGTTTTACTTCTAAATGTCCAACTTTTTTTGTCAATGACTCTAATCTTGTCAAATCTATGATTTTCTTCTTCTAAATTGAACATTTTCCCATCTCAATCTTCAACTTGTTTTTGTCAATTTATAACTTTATTCTTGCAAAACTTACAATTTTCTTCTCCTAAATTTACAACTTTTTTCTACAAATTGTATGACTCATTTTTGTCAATGTACAGCTTTATTCTGGTAGAATTTATGATGTTTTTTCTCCTGAATTTAAAACTTTGTTCTTCGAAATTTATGACTCGTTTTTGTCCATTTACAACTGCAGTCTTGTCAAATTGACAGTTTTCTTCTCCTAAATAGTTCGTTTAACTCTTTTCCATCAATTTTACAACTCCATTTTTTAAAAATGTATTATTTCTTTCTCCTAAATGGAAAACTGTTTTGTTCTAAATTTACTACGTGTTTTTGTCAATTTACAACTTCATTCTTGTAAAGTTGAAAATTTTCTTCAAAATTTTTCAACTTTTTTCCATCGATTTGCAACTTTATTCTTGTAAATTCGACGATTTTCATCTACCTAAATTTTTCAAAGTTTTCCA
Source organism: Oostethus manadensis (assembly GCA_024372805.1). Lineage (NCBI taxonomy): Eukaryota > Metazoa > Chordata > Actinopteri > Syngnathiformes > Syngnathidae > Oostethus > Oostethus manadensis. The sequence continues at coordinate 126,223 of QODF01000323.1, forward strand.
TCGATTTGCAACTGTATTCTTGTAAAATTAACAATTTTCTCCTTAATTTTTCTACTTTTTTCCTTCAATTTGCAACTTTATTCTTGTAAAATGTATAATTTTATTTTCATAAATGGAAAACTTTTTTGTTCTAAATTTACGACTTGTTTTTGTCAGTTTCCAACTTTATTCTTGTAAAATGTATAATTTTTTTTCTTCTAAACTGAATTTTATTTTCTTCTAAATCTACGACTTGTTTTTGTCAATTTACAACTTCATTCTTGTAAAGTTGAAAATTTTCTTCTAAATTTTTCAACTTTTTTCCATCGATTTGCAACTTTATTCTTTATTTCTCCTAAATGAAAATGTTCTCTCTCCAAAAAGTCCGACTTTTTTCTCGTGAATTTGAACCTTATCCTAGGAATCCCAGATTTGTTGTCTAATACTAATATGATTATTAGTGCTGTATTTCCATCACAGATCATTGTTAGTATGGACCGCCGTGCATTGAAATATTTACGCTCGGTGTAAAAAAAAGAGTTTTTGTGTGACTGCCAGTGCAAAACGAATGAAAAAAGGCTGATAATCTGCAAGCGACTTCCAGCATCGTGACTGAGTTTCAAAGAGGTGGAGCGGATGCGGCTTCCCTCAGGAGGACGCTTGGTTAAGCACCTGACGTCTTGTTGCAAGCGTAAAAATTGAAGTCACGGGCAAAACTTTGTCGGTTCTGGGACCTTAAAGTCCAACCGGAGTTGCACTCGGTTGACCCGAGACATCTGCCGAGGCGGAACGACCCTAAACTTCGGAGCGGCTCGCGCCGCTCCCCTCCGACCCCTTCTTCGAATCCATTTCCTCGTCGAGAGCCGTGACGGGAGGGAAAAAAAGCGGGAGCGATTGCGAAGGGCTGAAAGCGATTTCGCACGGTGAGGAGCGAGGC
>QODF01000323.1:130867-141250 GCA_024372805.1 Oostethus manadensis
TTTTCAGAAATGTGCAACTTTATTCTCATAACATTATGATTTTTTTTCTCACAAATTTTCTATATTCTCATAATATTACGAGGGTTTTTTTTCTTGTAAATTTAAAATTAATTTTTGGAAATTTACAGCTTTATTCTCATGCTTTTATGATATTTTTCACATACATTTTCTACCATGTTCTCATAATATTATGAGTTTGTTTCTGGAAATGTATGCCTTTATGCTCATCAATTTATAACTCTCGTAATAGTAATCGTTTTTTTCCTGTAAATTTAGAACTTATTTTGAGAAATGTACAACTTTATTCTCATACTATTACGATATTTTTTGTCATAAATTTGCTCCTATATTCTCATAATATTACAAGTTTTTTTTTAATAGAAATGTATGCCTTTATTTTCAGAAAAACTCATAAAGTTATGAGTTTTGTCTCTGAAAATGTATGCCTATATTCTCATAAATTTACAGCTATATTCTTATACTATTATGATATTTTTTGTCTTAAATTTTCTACTATAGTCTCATAATATTGAGTTTTTTCTGGAAATGTATGCCGTTGTTCTCATAAATGTATAACTTTGTTCTTCTAAAATTTAGATTGTATCTGATAAATTTACAACTATCATCTTGTAATATTATTAGGGTTTTTTTTCTTATAAATTTAGATCTTATTTTCAGAAATGTACAACTTTATTCTCATACTATTACGAGAAATTTTCTGTAAACCCCGGTTTTCCCGGACTTTGAACCCGGCGTCTTTTTCCCCGCAACGGCTCGTCGACACCACGACTGAGGGATTCCAACCCGCGGCTGTCTTGCAGCGAGGCAACAGTGCAAAGCGCCAGAGCAACGCGTCACAAGGGTATCTCTGTGAGAGGAAAGCACTGTGTGGCGATCCCGCTCCTTGGAGGGGGTTTCTGGGAACAAAGCACCACAGTGGCTGCAAGAAGTCAGCAAACACTGCTGGAGCATTAAAGGAAAGTGTGTGTGTGTGTGCGTGTGCGTGCGTGTGTGCGTGTGTGTGTGTGTGCATGTGTGTGTGTGTGTGTTAAACACTCCCCGGGGAATTAGCGCCCTAATGAAAGGCAGACAGACTCAAGTCCGGGCCAGACTGCGGGCTAGCGTGACGACTTTGCAGCTGACTTTTGTTGCCTGTAAATGTTTCAAAGTCCAGTCTGAGCTCCCGGGATGCGGGACGCTTTGGGTAGGGAGGGAGAGGAGGTGTTTGGGGGACCGCCACCGGAGCTGTGAGCACTTTAGCAGGGCCGGATGCTCGGGTGGTTAGCAACGACGCGTGTGACACCAGCGGTGTGGATTTGGAAGCCCACATCAGTGAAATGGCTTTTCCACAAGTTGCTCTGAAGAGAAGGTTGTTGGTCAGAAACCCCGATGACAACCGGGACAAAATCCCCCGCAGCGCATTTTCAGCGTGGACATTCTGACCGCGTCTATGCAAAGCGTTCACGAGCTGCGCCATAATTTCCCTTTCTTTAATGACACCTAAAATTTGCAAGACTTTATTGAATTCCGACTTTCAATCGCGCTTTTTCGCAGGAAAGTAGGACTTTTAATCTTGTAAAATTACGACTTTTTTCCTCGTTAAATTCCGACTTTTTTCTCGTTAAATTACGACTTTTTATCGCAAAGTCACATCTTTTTCCTCATAAAATTACAACTTTAACCTCGAAAAATTGCAGTGTTTTTTGTAGAAAAAATAGGATTTTTTTCCTCATAATATTCTGATTTTTGATCGTGTAAAATTACAACTTTTGTATCAAAAATTCTTATGTTTTTGTCATAAAATTCCAATTTTTAATTTTGGAAAATTATGACTTTTAATTTTGTAAATGACACCTTTTTCTCATAAATTACGACTTTTTCAGTGTAAAATATCATTTTTATTCTTAAAAAATTATGACTTTTTTCGCATAAAATTACGACAATTTTATCACAAAATTACGTCATTTTTCTTGGAAAATTATAACTTTTAATCTAGAAGAATTACAAGGTTTTTTATAGTCAAATTAGGACTTTTTTATCTCATAAAATTCTGACTTCTTGTAAAATTACAACTTTTAATCTCATAAAATGATGCCTTTTTTCTCACAATATTACGATGTATTTATTTTTTTCTCCTAAAATTAAGACTTTTAATCTAGAAAAAATGTTGTTTTTTCTTTATTGTCACGCAATATTACAGGGTTTTTTTTGCTAAATTACGACTTTGGCTTTTGGCTTTTTTTTCTCATAAAATAACCACTTTTAATCTAGAAAAATATGGAGTTTTTTCTCGTAAAATTCGGATTTTTAATCTCGTAAAATTACATCTTTTTTCGGAATAATCCGACTATTTTATTGAAAAATTATGACTTTTTTATCGCAAAATTAAATTTTTTTTATCTAAAGACACTATGACCTTTTTTTCTAATAAAATTATGACTTTTAAACTCCTAAAATTCAGACTTTTTCTTGTAAAATCACGACTTTTTATCTCCTAAAATTACATTTTTTTTTCTCGTAAAATTACAACTTTTTTCCTCATAGTATTACAACTTTATCGTAAAATTACTGATTTTTCACAAAAACAACAGCAAAAATGGAAAAAAAGACCAGTAATTTTATGAGGAAACACACAAAAAATTTAAGTCGCAATATCAGGTGGAAAAAAAAGTTGAAAAATTAAAGAAAAAAGTCATAAAATGAAAAACTAAACAAAGAAAATGTAGCATTTTTGGGGAAAATCAAGTTGGGAAAGAGATATAATATGAACTCAAAATATGACAATAAAGTCATAATATTACAAGCAACAATTGCATTAACTGAACTTTCATGTAATATTTTGGATGCGTGATTAACATGCGCACATCCTGTTTGAGCAGAGTGTAGTTTGAGGAAGCAGCGGTGACCGTGGAGCCACAAGCGAACAAATATTGAGCAGAAATGGAATAGAAAAGAGAATAGAAAAGGAGTTAATAAGTTATTTGTATCTACTGTAACTGGGATATGCCTGCCATAAATTAGCAACTGGAGCACTGCTGGTATTTTTTACTGTCATTTATGCAGTGCTATTTTGGTATACGAGTGTCCCAACTAACAGGTGGTATTTTTAAAATATGAGCCGGCGGATTTTTTGCTTTGGAACGGCGAGTTCAATTTTGGGTTACGAGCTGCTGTTTTTTGGCAGGCATAGCCGAGGACAGCTATATGCGGGCTTGTGTCAATGTGTTTTTCATAAGGTGCATCATACAAATGTACACATTAGCACCCAATAAGGTCATCAAATCTTTATGCATTCCCACACAGGAGCAGCGTTTGGGGGCAAAATTGAGGTGAACTAAGAAGGTAACAAATACAGTAAAATAGTAGATCTGTGCAGCATGAGACAAAGTTAGTTCAAGGATCGTCAGAAAAAGTGGAACATACCGTCACTCTCATTACACATGCAAAAACGGTGGGATTTCTATCTGCAAAATAAAGGCCCATATTTGCAAAATTGATTTCCGTTCACATAAAATTTGATGCAGCTAATGTTGCAGTGTGTTTCCGATTGTTTACCACAAATATTTACATCCCTACCTATTATGCATAAAAAAGTACTTCTATCTGCTATTAAGTGCGATTAATTAGTTAACTATGGACAAAAAATGTGATTAATCACGATTACATATTTTTATTGCTTGACAGGCCCAAAAAAATGTCTCAACATACCTCTCGGGTATCATAAAAATCTCTATCTGCAATATGAAAACCATTTTTGTCCACACGAATACGCATCCACAGGCTGTCACGCTCATGCCACACTAAGGATGGTGCCGCAATGGACGGTTCTGACCCATCAGAGGCGTCGATGACATCATTTCCGTGGACGTACTATAAAACCATGGCCGTGTGCGGGTGAAGCTACATGTGGAAGTAGCGAGGCTGTGAGCGACTCGGCGGGTGCCGTAGCCGGTTTTAGTGAATAAAACAGCAGCAGGCCTCCAAAGCCCAAAATGGCTCCTTTATGGGCGAGTAGCGTGTCTTTCCTCTTTTGCCAATACCAAACTGTCAGCAAAAAGCTCAGACCTCCACACAGACGCTCTCTCTCCTAAATCCGTATTCGTGTGGACAGGAGCGCTGCCGACTAGCTGTGGGGGAGCCTTTTATTTTTCTCACGCAAACAGCCTAACCTGTCGCTTTACCACCGGCTTCTCATCGTGGCCCGGACAGTCCTCCGTAGGTGTGTTTCCTGATTGTGGGTGGGCCCGTTAGCCCACAACCTCTCGTAGCCTTTGGGTCAGCGGCTGAGAGGCTGGGTGTTCCGAACCGCAGTGACACACAAAGTACACGTGTGCACACACACCATAACACACATTTGTCACGTGAAAGCAACACCTTGACGTGGATGCATATGTATATACAGTGTGTGTGTGTGTGTGTGTGTGTGTGTATGATGAAACATGAACACCCTAATTCAAACCATATGACGGGCCCGCGTTTTGATCTCCGGAGGTCACCGAGTGTGTGCGTGTGCGTAGCACATGTGATAGGTTAATGGTCACAATAAGGATTTTTGGGAAAAGTGCGCGCATCACCGATTAAGGCCGAGCGTCTGTTTACGGGACACCCGCACTGCGGATGGTGAAATTCCGGTGACTCGAGCGCAGAGATCGATCGAACGATCAGATCGCTCCGTTAATCGACTGATCGATTAAAAACTAGCCCCGTGTTTTACGCTAACCGGAGAACGCGCGCCGACGTGCCGTTCGAGGAACTGTCCGCCCGGCCGCTAGTGCTGAACGGATGGACGGGAGCAGGGAGACGGGCGGAGTGGAAAGGGGGGAGAAAAAATAAGGAGCGGAGGAGAAGGAAGATGGGCGGAGGGATCGGTGGCGAGGGCGAGGGCGGCAGACAGAGAGGGCCGCGTCAAGGAGGAGACGGGAGATGGAGGTGTGGGCAGAAGAGATGGCTGAGCTGTCTGTTTGAAGATAAATCATGGAGGCAGTGTAGTGAGGAGGTAGCTATCCATATAAACACACCGACAGATGTGTGTGTGTGTGCGTGCTCACGCTTGAACTCACACACATGCAAACACACACACACACGCAGAGCGCCCGCGGCGAGGTGGTAAAAGGCCACGGCTGATTGGACGCCGTAGGCCCGATTCCACCCGGAGTAGCAGAGCGGTGCATGTTGGGATGTTTGGACACAAACGCGCTCATCCATGCAGACATGAGGGAGGTCACCCCTTCCGCGTCTTCCTTTTACACTTCATTTCAACTCAAGCTGCACTCTTGCCAGCTCTTCTTCCTCCATCTTTGCCTCCCCCGGAGACTCCACTTAACACGCGCACATTCCCCGCCCTGGCTAACGGAATAATTACTCGTGCTTGACGTCTCTCCGACGGTTCGAACCCTTCTAAACGGCCACCGCATGCATCAGCCCAGGGCGAGCCACCAATAAGTGACACTTGACGACCCAACGCGCCACGCCTGAGATTACGATGCCTCGCGTAGTTCATACTTTAGACGCCGCACATTGGTAACTTCTACCTGAGCAACATTTGTGGGCGTGTTGTTATGCAACGTTTATAGACTTCCAACAGGGTTGTCCAAACACCGCTAATGGTGAGGGGGTGGGTACAGCATAGACATAAACACGTCAACTTTGCCGCCATATTGGATGTGGCAAGTATCATCATATTCATGTGCTGTATGGAAACGCGCGACTCGTTTTACTGCCCAGACCGAATCCCAGTTAATAACCCTTTACAGGTAAGACTTAACCATCCCCTTTGGTAATATTTGGCCCATGGGCCGCATGGTTTGGCCAATATAGCATCGTTCTGAGAGCAAAATTTGCCAACACTGTGGATAACACAGTGTTCATTCATTTCAGGTCTATGCATTAGCAGGAAAGCAGCGGCAGGCGGACACGGTAGTATCTGCGGCAGAAAATCCACTGGGTTGCACAGTGTTTACATCCACATTGAGAAGCTAATTGCTAATTGGCATTGATTACAGTATTAATTCCACGACAGGACATAAGTGATGTTACACATCGCTATCGGTATCCGCTGATATCAGAATGGAAAATTGAGAGTAGGACAATACGGGCATATCGGACCTGGGCAGAAAAGCCAACATCGTACGTGCCTACCAATAACTACAGATAAAATCTGAAGTACAACATACAGTCATTACAACCGACTAATCAATCATTACAGTAACAAATGATAAATACCGTGAAACTTTGGTTAGCGTCACAAATTTGCGTATATTTTTGGGTTGTCCTGTTATTACGCCCTACACGGGGGGCGAATGGCAACCAAGGTACCACTGTACAGAACTATGTACCTTAGTAGTTCTTTACATTTGAATCCACGTAAGCATTTCCAATTAACGGAGTTCCTATGGTACCTCGTTTCCTAGAAAAAGTCACATAAAGGTAAATAGTTTTCCATTGTTAGATCCTCCTGGAGGCCACAACACATTTACCATGATCTATATCGCCTAACGGGCCAGCCGGCTCGGTCCGTATACCTGACTCCTGGGGCACGAGTTGCTGCTGCGTTCCCGAACGCTTGGATATCACCGGGAACACACCCAACCATGCCAGGCATCACGTGGTGCCACGCGGTATCTACAAGCACAAGGCAGTCACTGAACATCTCAAATATCTTCAAGTCGTCGAGAGTGAAATCCAAGTCAAGTCCCGAGTCGCTGACGTCACAGGTCCGTGTCGAGTTGCGAGTCTTTGACGGTATTCTCAAGTCGGGTCCAAGGTCTTTGTAATGGTGACCCGGTCCAAGTCGCCTGAGTTGGGTCCACACCTCTGCACGTACAGTATGCATAAACACAAACGCACACAAAAACTAGGTTAGATGACATGTGGCGCCCCCTGTGGGTTGTGGAAGACACGCCGGCCTACGTGTAATGCAAAGATCCTTGACGTAGTGTTTGGACTAATTCTCCCTGACTTATGGATGATTGAAGACATTGTGCGTGATGGCGGCCATGTTTGTCGTCGTTCACATCAGCAACAGCTAAACGTAACCTAAACTGTTGTTTACAGGTTCCCGCAGGGCATGCTGGGTAGTCCCGTGTCGAATGATGAAACATCCGATCTTGAGAGTATGTGAACGCCTTTACTTCTTTACATCCCTGACAACCTCCTCCGTGTATTTTGCAATCAAGCAAAAAAGTGTAACAAACGTGCTGGCAGGGAGAGTACCAAAAGCTACCCAGCATGCCTTGCGGCGGGACTATTTGCATGTCATTTTGGCTTGGTTGTTTATTTGTGTGGAGTAGGTCGGTTACGGGCGAGGTTGGACAGGAATCCCCATGGACTATGATGTTTGCAGATGACATTGTGATATGCAGTGAGAGCAAGGAACGGGTGGAGGGGAAGCTTGAGGGGTGGAGGTTTGCCCTGCAGAGGAGAGGAATGAAGGTTATCCGCAGTGCATGTGTTGAATGAGAGGGTCCAAAGTGGAAGAGTGAGGTTACAGGGGGAAGAGAGAAGAAGGTGGAGGATTTTAAGGACTTGGGGTCAACAGTCCAGAGCAATGGAGAGTGTGGAAAAGAGGTGAAGAAGCTGGAATGGGTGGAGAAAAGTGTCGGGTGTGATAGAAGAGTTTCAGCTAAAATGAAAGGAAAGGTGCACAAAACTGTGGTGAGACCAGCCATGTTGTTTGGTTTAGAGACAGGAGGCAGAGCTGGAGGTCGCAGAGATGAAGCTTCTCTTTGGGTGTGACCAGGATGGACAGGATCAGGAATGAGCACATCAGAGGGACAGCACATGTTAGAGGTTTTGGAGATAAAGTCAGAGAAGCCAGACTGAGATGGTTGGGACATGTCCAGAGGAGAGATAGTGAAAATGTTGGTAGAAGGATGCTGAGTGTTAAACTGCCAGGCAGGAGGCCTAGAGGAAGAGCAAAGAGGAGGTTTATGGGTGTAGTGAAAGACAAGAACGTAGTTGGTGTCAGAGAAGAGGATGCAGAAGACAGGGCTAGATGGAGGCAATTGATTGGCTGCGGCGACCCCCGAAGGGATAAGCCCGCATGGGAAAGGAGGTCGGCTGGGTTGTGTCACGCATGTGGTGCTGCTCGCCTCGCTCTTTTGTGCTAGCGACAGATTCCTGCGCAACCCATGCCGCTGTACCGTATGACGCATAACACACAGTAGAGTAATACGCAGGAGGAGGTACAGCAGCGCAAAGCGTAGGAGCTCGTCTGAGGGAGCTGACCCGGATGCGCTGACCCGGATCCACCTCTCCAAGGCCTGACGGAGAGAGCCGGTCCCATCGCATCAGCTCCTCTCCGGCTCGTCCGTTCGCGCTCACGCCGAGTCAGGCGGCCACGCGCTCCAGAACACGCACGCACGCACGCACAGTGTGGTAGACAGTACCCACGCCGCATGCACTTTTACTGCGTTGCAGACAAAACAGCGGCCTCTGCGCTAGCGCTGGGATCGACTTGGTAATGGATGTCAGATGACTTCCCGTGTGTGCTGATCGTCACATTGAAAGCGTGACCACGCGGTTTTCCGTGTGATGTTCACATGATGGCAGGGAAGACACGGTTACTGGTTGGAAGCACACCAAGACGGGGGGCAACACAAGGCGGGAGGACAATCTAGTTGGCGGCAGCTTTGAGGTTTGAATCCGGAGACGTGCCGCAATTATTTGTTTATTATTCTTAAAATAGGTGAGCTTTTCTTCCCCACTTTTTCTATGTTTGACTGAAGGCACTTTTCATAAATGCACTTGGTTGGTCCAGAAGTGACCCATTCTGGACTTCACTCAATGCGATGTGCTGGTGTTTACTGCGCCCTGCTGGTCAATATGGGAAACTACACCTTTGGAGATACTGTACATTGGCCATTGAAAAACATATATGTCCTCCTGAGATCCAGAAAAATACATTTTGACATTGTTTTCTGCATTAATTAATTTTTGTAATGCTGTGTAATTGCATGCTTTTCTTCCACCATCTTTTCTGGTCAGGGAAACAATAAATTTTTTTCACAATAGTTCTAATTTCATTTATAAGTTTAATTTAAATATGAGGAGTATAATAGCTCTCATTTCCTATTTTTTTATGTGACAGGTATTTGCAGGCATATTACCCACCCAACACTAGACCTCATTTGGACGTTGTTTTTTGGACTAAATCTGGTCAGTCCGTCATTACCTTGATTTAGCCCAAAATAGACGATTTTCAAACCATTTTTAATTGTGGTCCAGAAAGTCCTTTCACTTATCGACCAAATCTAATGGTAATGATGTCCCATCAACATCTTTTTTTCTTCATTTTTGCTGGGTGGGTAATATTAGACACGTAAAGGAAAACTACATTTTGTCTGGAATTTTCCCATCATCCACGATCGTGTCGTTCTCTTCTGTGCGTTGTAGAGATGAAAAAAACAGCTACAAAGAGGCAGCTAAGAATGCACGCAACGGGACGCAGCTATCCCACCGACGAAGCCTCCTGAAAAAAATCCCCAAACTGCCAAGAATGTTCCATTTACATAATGTGACCTGAATATAAACCAAGGTACAGCAATGTTGTTATTCTTATTGTTTTTAACATTATTACGCCAAAGAACTACTTTATTGGCGTAGTGACGCCTTGCCACACCGCACCAGGCACTCGCTTCACCACACGCTTGCCCGCAGGACATCACAGCACTTGAGGATTTAAATGTATCCATTTAAATAATAAACATTTGATATAATGTATTTTTTACATTATTCATTTTTTTTACACAACTTGGTAATAATTTAAGACAACAAAAAATCCTAGGAGCCAAAAGAGCTCTTTTTAGTGATGCGTGTTTATGTTTCACATAAGAATTGTGGATGATGGGCATTTTTTAGGGGGCTTTTTTAGGGTCAAAAGACCCTAATGATGAATGATACAATTGGACTTTGTTTTTCCTCGCCCGGATGCGGGTCACCGGAGCCCCCCTCTGGAGCCAGGCCCGGAGGCGGGGCACGATGGCGAGCGTCTAGTGGCCGGGCCTGCACCCATGGGGCCCGGTCGGGCACAGCCCGAAAAGGTAACGTGGGTCCCCCCTCCCATGAGCTCACAACTCGTGGGAGGGGCTAAAGGGGTCGGGTGCAAAGAGAGCTGGGTGGCGGCCGGAGGCAGGGGCCTCGGCGGTCCGATCCTCGGCTACAGAAGCTAGTTGTCGGTACGTGGAATGTCACCTCTCTAGCGGGGAAGGAGCCTGAGCTGGTGCGTGAGGTGGAGAAATTCCGGCTAGATGTAGTCGGACTCACCTCAACGCACGGCAAGGGCTCTGGAACCAGTCCTCTCGAGAGGGGCTGGACTTCATTCCACTCTGGTGTTGCCGGCAATGAGAGGCGACGAGCAGGGATGGCAATTCTTGTTGCCCCCCG
>QODF01000323.1:143143-254278 GCA_024372805.1 Oostethus manadensis
CGTTCCTACCCTCACCTATGGTCATGAGCTTTGGGTAGTGACCGAAAGGACAAGATGGCGGGTACAAGCGGCCGAAATGAGTTTTCTCCGCAGGGTGGCTGGGCTCTCCCTTAGAGATAGGGTGAGAAGCACTGTCATCCGGGAGAGACTCGGAGTAGAACCGCTGCTCCTCCGCATTGAGAGGAGCCAGATGAGGTGGCTCGGGCATCTGGTTAGGATGCCTCCCGAACGCCTTCCTGGGGAGGTGTTCAGGGCACGTCCAACCGGTAGGAGGCCTCGGGGAAGACCCAGGACACGTTGGAGAGACTATGTCTCTCAGCTGGCCTGGGAACGCCTCGGCATCCGCCGGGAAGAGCTGGACGAATTGACCGAGGCGAGGGACGTCTGGGCCTCCCTGCTTAGGTTGCTGCCCCCGCAACCGACCTCGGATAAGCGGAAGAAAATGGATGGATTGATGGGCATTTTTAAAGTGCAGTTTTCAGAACTTTTTTGCACACTTTTCCAGACATATCCACATCCAGAGTAGGGTAAAAAAACAACAACAACAACACAAAAGACCACACAACTCACGCCAAGTTAAAAGCCATACAATAAACGTGGGTTTTAAGACGACACTTAAAGACTTCCACTGAAAAAAGCTGAAAAAAAAACCTGCAGGAAGCATTTTGTATTTTTTCATGCATTTCTGCATTTTGATGCATTTCTTGCATCAACCGTCTTTGTCATTTTATACAAAAACAGCAGCCCTAAATCCTCCTGTCTAACACGGTGGGCATTGGAAACAATTTTTTATTTCCTGTACCTCAAAATGGAGTCTATGTTAAAAAACAAATATAAAAACACAAAATAAAAAAAAAAAAATATAAAAACACTACATTGTTAAGCGTATTGAGGCTGCAGTTCCGCCTCCGTGTCAAAAGGTGGCGGTGTGGCGTGGGCTGACTTGCCTACCAAACGCTGTTACAAAACAAGACGAAGAAGACGACGAAGGCAGCCCCGTGGATGTGAACTCGCCAGAGGAGCGGATATCTCAGCTGCCATACGCCTGTTTGCCTCCACGTCTAACGATGTAAAAGTGCTGCTCTTCGCCGCCATGTGATTTGCAAACGCCGCTTCGGTTTTACGGCGGACGAACCAGGGAACCTTCCGGAAAGGGAAGCAGCCAACGACCAGCAGCTAGCGCCAGGTAACGGAAAGTGCTGGAAGCTTATATAATTGACCCAACCGGTCACGTACGGATTGGATGGGGAATAGCAATATGATTGGCACGTATGGTAGCCAATAACTTGTTAAATTGCAGGCAATAACACGCCTACCTACGTCACGTTAGCACGCTAGGGTTGCTAGCTAGCTATCAGCAAACGCTGCTGATGTTTTCGGGCACTAGCTAGTTCAAATATGGTAATTCTATTTCCGGTTGGGAGGAGGGGGCAGGATTTCAAAACGCGGGAAGAGATAGTGTCAAAACAGATATATACATGAATATTAGCTGCTTAGTATGTTACGACTGAGTTAGGGAGTCAAACCCATTGTGTCAGCTGACGCTTTCAACCACTTCTTAGTAGGAAAAGTTGCTATTGGCTGGCCTACAAGTCGCTACATGACGCCATCGTCTAATTTGCATGTCATTTGCATACGATGTTGTTAAACGCTGTAGGAAAGTATGGAATCAGAGGAGTGCCAAAATTAAAGGGAAACGCACGTGGGAATATAAGAGGAATCAATAATACAAAAGTATATATTCGTAGTCGTATTCTTTTTCCATTTTGCCTTTGCTTTTTTCATCGTTGATGTTCTTTGTCTTTACCATTTGCTTTTCCTCGTTTACCAGATGGCTGACTCTAGCTGGTAAAAGCAATGGCAATATATGCTGTGAGCGGGGCCTTCTGCCTGGGTGACTAGTCCAAACAAAGTGTAGCAATAGACCAACAATAAAATATAATAAACACATCCTCCTCTTTTGATCGACCAACGACGCCACAAAAAGTCCCTGGGCTAGTCGTGGCTAGTTTGACTTATTTTGAAGGGGCTTGGGAGAAGTCCGGCTTTTCTGCTGGAGAAGTTTTAGTTAACTATACAGTATACTACTATAGATATTAACATAACCCTCAATGAATTTAACATTAACAACATTAATGACTATGTAGACATTGTTTTTAATGACGTTTTCACTACAAACACTCCTATTGGACGCTGTGTTTTTGGCATGTTAATACCCCCACTGGCCATTTCATTAGGTACATCGGTCACCACGTCAATATTTTTTGTCCTCAGTGTCCCTATGGTGTGTTTGACGGGGTAAAGAAGCCTCCTCCAAACAGCGCGACCTCCACAGTCCTCCCCTCGGACGACCGACGTGCAGCCGCCATGTCCATCGCCAACACGCCCACCAGCAACGACGCCTGCCTGAGCATTGTCCACAGCCTGATGTGTCACAGGCAGGGCGGCGAGAGCGAGAGCTTCGCCAAGCGGGCCATCGAGAGCCTGGTGAAGAAGCTGAAGGAGAAGAAGGACGAACTCGACTCGCTCATCACCGCCATCACCACCAACGGCGCCCATCCAAGCAAGTGCGTGACCATCCCCAGGACGCTGGATGGACGTCTGCAGGTCGGGTGACGTCGGCTTACACAGTGAGATCAATGAGTGAAGGGCTAAAATCTAGGAAATGACTACTTTTAGGCTAAAAATGGCTTCTCGATTCAAGAGAAAATGTAGTCAAATTGGACATAATCAATACAACTAATAACCCAAATAGTTTTTGATTAGATTAGATTTCACACAAATGTCTGATCATTAAATTGGTTTCTCCGTGTTGCATTTTAATACACAACGATATTCATAGAAATTGAGTTTGCATTTTAAATGTAAACTTAGGTAATTTTATTCATATAATAATATGTATTTTTATAAAAAGTTAATTAAAATGTTCAAAACTTACTGTATATATTTTTGACTGGAATATGATTTTACAGAGATGAAATCATTTCAAAGGTTCACCTGATTTTTGATGTATAATAATTAGGGCTGTCAAAGTTAACGACGTGTTAACACTCATAAAAGAAAAAACATGCAATGCAATATGAATAGAATAATATATTATATAACATTATATAAGTATAATATAGTAACAGAAAATAGTAGTAGAGTATTTGACATGAACAATATTTCCATATTTACAAATGGTGTGTAAATATATGGCAAGTACAAGTAAAGTGCCTGCGGTTAATTAACTGAGTTAACTATGGACAAAGTGCGATTAATCACGATCAAATATTTTAATCGATAGACAGCCCCAATAATAATAAAATATTGAATTTGATTTATATGTATGATAATATTTTTTAGTTTATAAGAATTTTCCTCATAAACTTTGAAATAAGCGATTAAACTTACTATTGTCATACATTTTTATTTCAAATAATTATTTTTTAACAGTATTGACATTCGGTGACATTTAGTTATTTTTTGTAAACTGTAATTCAAATTGGAGAATTTTGTAGTTTTTCCTCTGACATGTGTGATGGTAACATATGTTTTTGCAATCCAGCATAAAATATGAATGGCTGTCAAAGGGAGCTCACAGCCAAGAGAAGCTGACGGTGCGTTTTGTCGCTCCCAGGTGGCTGGCCGCAAAGGTTTCCCGCACGTGGTCTATGCCAAGCTGTGGCGCTGGCCCGACCTGCACAAGAACGAACTGAAGCACGTCAAATACTGCCAGTTTGCTTTCGACCTCAAGTGTGACAGCGTGTGTGTCAACCCCTACCACTATGAGAGGGTGGTCTCTCCCGGCATAGGTGAGCCTCAGGGTATATATTATGCTCACCTGTTTCACTTACACACAAGATAAAGCGTTGTACTGTATGCCCCCCGCCCCAGATATATCAGGACTGAATCTAACCGGGTCCAGGCCCGGCTCGGCGCTGATGGTCAAAGACGAGCACGATTTTGACGGACAACAAAGTCTGCCCGCCATCGAGGAGGGGCGCTCCATGCAGACCATCCAACACCCTCCATCCGGTGGCCGCCCAGGACCCTCTGACTTGTTTGCCCCTGCCAACATGCTCCCTCCCGCGGAGGCGTCCACCTCTGCCTCCACGTCATCTTTCCCTACCGTTTCCACGGGATCGGGCAGTAAGACGCTTTGTTGTCCTCTTTTCAACCTGCTCATCATCAGGGTAGTATGGAAGCCCATTTCCGCCGGTGAAAGGAAAAAACATCCCAATGGTGAACCAGAATTACGAGTCAAAAGTCGCCCAGAAACCGCAAGGTTGGCGGTTCGATCCTCGCTCACTCTGCCCAGTCACTGTTGTGTCTCAAGACACCTTGCCTTGTTTGGTGGCGGTCGGAGAGGCTCTAGGCGCAAATTGGCAGCCACGTTCCTGTCAGTCTGCCCCAGGGTAGCTGTGGAAATGTACATTACCACCACCGGTGTGTGACGCGCTATGCAAAATCAAATCCATTATCTTTATTGTTATAATTATAAGATAAAGTCATAACTATGTGGAAAAAGATAGAACTGTCATAATTATTAGATAAAAAGTCATTATTATTATCAGATGAAGTCATAATTACAAGATAAAAAGTTGAAATTACAAGATAAAAATTACAGTTACGAGATAAAAAGCAATACAAAAGTAATTATGAGACGGAAAGTCAAAAACATGAAATAGAAAATAAAAATTATGACATAGGAAGTCGTAATTTGGATGTAAAAAGTTGAAATAATGAGATGGAAAAGTGAAAATCATGCCATTAGAAAGTCATAACAGTTAGAAAAAAGTTGAAATAATTATATAAAAAGTGGCATTAATGAGATAAAGTCATACCTATGAGCCAAAATTCTGCCAAAGAGATGCAAACTGGGCATGTGCAAAGTGCCGTGTAACAAAGGCACCAGTGAAGAACGCAGTGCATGTGCATTTTCATCTCATTATTTGGACTTCTAATGTCATTATTTGGCTTTTTGTCTCGTAATTATGACTTTTTATCTCATCATAACTTACCATTGGGATTTGTTTTTTCTTTCTGTGGCAGAAATGAGCTTCCGTATGTCAGTGTCATATTATTGGCTGTAAATACTTCTAATATTTACTGTAATCAAATAACAAAAAATGTTTTATTGTCATTTAGTTTAAAACCCTTTACTCGGGGGTGTCCTAAAAGGGGGTAGAGGGTGGTTTTCAGCACACAACATACTATAGTATGGTCCTTGACATACTGCAATAAGAAAATATAATTAATGAGATGTACGAGAATAGATATGACACCTACTGTATATCAAAGCCATGTTGTCTGTCTGTGCAAGAGTCGTGATTTGGCTAAATCTTGAACATAAGTCTTTGCCTCATTCCCCACCCCCCCTCCAGGTGGCAGCACCACCTGGTCAAGGAACAGCAGCTTCACCCCCAACACGTCTCACCACAGCAACGGTCACCTCCAGCACCATCCTCCCATGCCGCAGCCGGCACACTACTGTAGGTCCACCGGGCGAATGCATTTTAGATTCCAAGTGAATTTTGCATAGCCGGGGTGCTGTTATTGATGAACGCGCGCTGTCGTCCTCAGGGTCTGTCCATGACGAGTTTGCCTTCCAGCCTCCCATATCCAACCATCCTGGTGAGAACACACAGTACAGTATTGTATTACATGTGCTCTAACGTCTGACTGGGACTCTATATACTAAAAATCTAGATATGGCAAAATATGGCCGTTTAAGACCAAGTGTTTGGTGAGACCAGAGCACCAGACCCGAGCAACCAGCTTTTATTGTAGGTTTAAATGATCTCACAACAGGCACAATAACGACAAGCAGGGATTTTCGCTAATATGAGAAATACACTTGCTGAACGTCTCAATCAATATTGCGCTTCGCTACAGTGTGGTAATTCCACGACAGGCGACATGTGATGTTACACATGAAATGGAGAGTTGGACAATGTCAGCAAATCGGATATCGGCTAACAAGCCAATATCAGACATCCATCCATCCATCCATTTTCTTCCGCTTATCCGAGGTCGGGTCGCGGGGGAAGCAACCTAAGCAGGGAAGCCCAGAGGTCCCTCTCCCCGGTGTCCAACGTGTCCTGGGTCTTCCCCGAGGCCTCCTACTGGTTGGGTGTTCCCTGAACACCTCCCCGGGGAAGCGTCCAGGAGGCATCCTAACCAGATGCCCGAGCCAAACTCCCATGCACCCTCAAGGACCCTGCCGAGAGTATAGAGTTGGTCCACAGTTCCACGGCCAGGACAAAAACCACACTGCTCCTCCTGAATCCNTTCCCGGGCGAGAACCATGGACTCGGGACTTGGAGGTGCTGATTCTCATCCCAGCCGGTTCACACTCAGCTGCGAACCGATCCAGTGAGAGTTGAAGGTCACTGCTCGATGAAGCCAACAGGACCACGTCATCTGCAAAAAGCAGAGATCGAATCCTGCGGGCACCAAACTGAAACCCCTCAACGCCCTGGAAGCTCCTACAAATTCTGCCCATGAAAGTAGTGAATAGAATCGGTAAAAAAGGGCAGCCCTGGCGGAGTCCAATCCTCGCTAGAAAGGGGTCCGACTTATTGCCGGAAATGCGAACCAAACTCTGACACCGGTCATACAGGGAACGAATCGCCTGGATTAGGTGGTCTGATACCCCATATTCCCGGAGCACTTCCCACAGTATTCCCCGAGGAACACGGTCGAATTCCTTTCCAAGTCCACAAAACACATGTAGACTGGTTGGGCAAACTCCCATGCACCCTCAAGGACCCTGCCGAGAGTATAGAGTTGGTCCACAGTTCCACGGCCAGGACAAAAACCACACTGCTCCTCCTGAATCCGAGATTCGACTATCCGGCGGATCCTCCTCTCCAGAACCCCTGAATAGACCTTACCGGGGAGGCTGAGGAATGTGATCTCACGATAGTTAGAACACACCCCCCGGTCCCCCCTTGAAAAGCGGGATATCAGACATGCCCGATAATGATAATGATTAACAATAATAATAATCACCATAATAACACTGGTGTAGCCCTCAACAAGCCAAAACCCACCTCTGAACCCCCGGTGTCACTTCCTGTTGTGCTCCCCTACAAGGTAAGCTGTCTTTAATGGCTTATTCTGTACTATATTAATTATCTACTATATTAATACAAATGTCAAGGTGACTATAAGGGTGTTATTTCATGTGTAGATGGCTCTAATATCTTCAAAAATGTATTTAGAAGATTCTATATAAACTAGAGATGACTTTACTTATAATATAGGCATAATTTGTGTATATATATGTATACACATACATACAAATACACAATATAATTGTAACATATAAAATACTGTACATTAAAAGTATGTTGATCAATTTTAATTTTTAGTAATTTAGCACAATTTGATATGTGTATAGAAAATTGGTATTTAGTAAATTTCACCATGTTTATTATTATTACTGTGGATGTAATTTGTAATATTTCATACATTAAAATGTGGTTTTTCTATGGTTTACATTTTTCCAATATACAGTTGTCCTTAACACTGCATGTAGTCAGTCAGCAATGGCATGTCCGACATGACAGGGAGAAAAAAGTTCTCCTCCCATTCTGTGTGGAAGTGGTACATTTTTGTCTTCTTACTTTGTTCTACTTCCCAACTCTGTTTGAAAAGACGTAAACATTCGGCTTGCTATGTGCTACGAGTGGCGACCGTCCCTCCAATGATCCAATGATGTAGCGTAAACAGTGGATAATAGGAGAGTCTACTGGGCTCCAATAATGGTAAAAACAGTATTTACAAAGTCATAAACAGCTCTGACTACAAAAACATTCTTTTTCTGAGTATTGTATCGTATGTTGCGGAAATTCACTTATCACGGTCGGATCTGTAACCAACTAACTGCGATAAACGAGGGACGACTACACTGTCCTCCTATGTACACTGAAGGAACAATCCAAATATTACGAACATCTCCCGGTACGATGCTGTGTCTCCTCAACTTGCTTAACAAAGTGAAACTGTGCGGCTCGTGTTTCAGCCCCAGACTACTGGTGCTCCATCGCCTACTTTGAGATGGACCTTCAGGTGGGGGAGACCTTCAAGGTGCCGTCCTCATGCCCCATAGTGACGGTGGACGGCTACGTGGACCCGTCGGGCGGGGACAGGTTTTGTCTGGGCCAGCTGAGCAACGTCCATCGCACTGAGGCCATCGAGAGAGCGAGGTAGCGCCCACCACGGGGAGGAAGATTCTCGACGGAGGGTAACGCAAATGACTTCCGTGTTGCTTTGCTTCCCAGGCTCCACATCGGGAAAGGCGTCCAGCTGGAGTGTAAAGGCGAGGGGGACGTGTGGGTGCGGTGCCTCAGCGACCACGCCGTCTTCGTGCAGAGTTACTACTTGGACAGAGAGGCGGGCCGGGCGCCAGGAGACGCCGTTCATAAGATCTACCCCAGCGCTTACATCAAGGTAGCCAATGAAGATAAGAGTTTTCACTCCCAGCTGTGTCAGTATTGTGGATGCGAGCATTGGGGAGGCGCAGCAGCCTGAGAAAAATAAAGAAAAGGTTGTTTTTTTCTTTAGAAAACCTGCTAAAGCAAAATGGATTGCATATTCATACTGTGAGAAAACCCGAAAAGACCCCAGACCCCCACCTAGGCCCCCACCAAACCAGACTACGTACTGATTGGTGGGATTGATTAAGACCGGGTGACAATCAAAACAGACCCCAATGTGGAAAGCGCTTTATTTATTGGTTGTTTGGTTTGCACATTTACAAGATGGCGGTAACTGCATTTAAATTATGATACAGCTTTATCTATCTCTGCATGCGCTTTAAAATGTTGCCGCTCAGTTGTCGGTGTGACAGTCTCCTTACCTGTCGGCGCCATTTATGCTGGTGCAGCAATTTGTGCCTTACCCCTCTTGCAACATTGGTTTATTGAATGTATCATACAGCTTTACCTCTGCATGCGCTTCAAAATGTTGTCGGTGTGACCGGCGCCTTACCTGTCAGCGTCATTATTGCTGGTTTAGCAGTTTACGTCTTACCGCTTTTCCAACATCGGTTCATTGAAAGTATGATGCAGCTTTATGTACCTCTGCATGCGCTTTAAAATGTTGCCGCTCAGTTGTCGGTGTGACCGGCGCCTTACCTGTCAGCGCCATTAATGCTGGTTGAGCAGTTTGCGCCGTAGTGCAATTCCAACATTGGTTCATTTGATGTATCATACGGCTTCATCCACCTCTGAAATAAATGTTATAATGCTGTAAGATGTTGCCGCTCGGTTGTCAGCGCCTTACCGCTATTCCAACCTTGGTGTCTCCTGTCAAGGTGTTCGACCTCCGCCAGTGTCACAGGCAGATGCAGCAGCAGGCGGCCACCGCCCAGGCGGCGGCAGCGGCGCAGGCGGCCGCCGTGGCAGGAAACATCCCCGGACCGGGCTCTGTGGGAGGCATAGCTCCAGCCATCAGTAAGGCCCATCCCATAAATCTAGGGAAGGGGGTTGGATTTTAATGACCCCAACCCTCCCATCGCAGGTCTCTCTGCCGCCGCCGGCATCGGCGTGGACGACCTGCGGCGACTGTGCATCCTCCGCATGAGCTTCGTCAAAGGCTGGGGGCCCGACTACCCCCGGCAGAGCATCAAGGAGACGCCGTGCTGGATTGAGATCCACCTCCACCGAGCCCTGCAGCTGCTGGACGAGGTCCTGCACACCATGCCCATCGCGGACCCCCAACCTCTAGACTAAGAGGGCAGGAAGCGGCGTCCTTGATTGTATGATTATTTTTTTTGACGGCGCTATAGGACATTGTAGGGTTCCATAAGCGCCCCCCATAAAGGAATCACTGTGTATCCATCAAGCTGCTGGTAGACCACTAGACCACAGCGCTGTGTTCTTTCAAGCCAAACGCTAGCTGGACTCTTTAAATACTCTCTAGTGTATCATCCTTGTAGTCGGCTTGGTTTGCCGTTTTTCCATTTTTATCTTTTTCTCTACCGGGCTGCTCGTCGAGGAGCACCTTCATTCGGTACACCCGCACAAGCGCGGTCCTACAGCGCCCCTCAAGCTGAAAGGTCCCCAATTATGCAAACAGTCACGTTTTAATAGCCATGTGTGTCGCTAGGGCGGGGGGTGGGCAAACTGCGGCCCGCGAGCTGCTTCTGGCCACCCAAGCGGCTCAATCTGGCCCACCGGGCATTTCCAAAATGTATTTTTTATTTTTTAAACCTTCAACTTCAAAACCAGCTGGCATCATGACGTGCAGTGCAATCGCAGCACGCTTGAGTCGGCAAAAAAGTAACCGACCTACCGCACCGTCTGGCCATGCAAATATACTGTATTCCTGCCACAAGGCATGCCGGGCAGTTTATGGTACTCCCAACATTTTGCCGTGTTTGTCGCATTTTTGCCAAATACGGACAACCTTGATATCGAATGTTTTCTTGTTCATATTGCTGCAGCTGGACTACCCAGCATGCCTTGCAGGCGTTTGCAAATTACATTTTGTTACATGTTAGCGCTTAATTGTTGTTTATCACCCACATAGTAGTAGTAGTATTTACCTCTTGGCACCGTGAGCAAATATGGCATTCGGTTTGGTGAGCACACACACACACACACACACACACATATATATATATATATTTTTTTTTTTACCCGATGTGGTCCAGGAGTCAAAAAGCCCGCCCGCCCATGCCCTAGAGCCTGTTTCCAGAAGAAGAGGTACAAAAAAACCCGCCTTCCTCTTCAACTTGATACCAACCTCGGCCCCGCCCCTGACTATTACGAGCACAGGCTTCGCTACACTTCTTAGAAATCCGGCCCGGAGCTTTTCCAGCTATCCTCATTTGATGGTGCCGGTGTACCGACCGTGGTGTGGAAGGCATCAGTATTATTAGGAGGTGCCAACACCAGCATTTTCTGGTTGTTTGAACACACGGCCTTTGTTTTTGTACCTTTTGATGAAGTGATTTTAATATATGTTAGCACTCCGTCTTGTTTGAAAACTAATTTGTCGTTCATACGCAGCTAGTTTAGTGCTCCATTGCAAATAACACTACGACACCTCGTGTTCTTTTTGGCGTCGGCCCCATTTTGAATGGCCGTGTATACGTAGTGCAAGCTCGCCGGCTCCCCGCCGATGTCACTTTTACGTAAATAAACATTCTCCCTGACACACGCTGCACGTGGCCGTTCATTTGCTCATTCGCCTTTTCTTCCCACAAAAGTCATTTCTCCACTTTTAACTGGACGCTCCTTTAAAAGGACCACTGCTAATTATTTCATTAGAATCTTGGATTTTCTTTTTTTACATCTGAAAAAAAAACCCCGCTTACAATTATTAATCATATCAAACGCGCTTTTCAAATTAATTCACGATTAATCATCTGCAAAGTGTGACCATTTTTGACTGGCTTTTATTGACGAACATAAGACAGCACACCAGTTTCTCTAATAGTTTTGAATCACACTCGAGTGCAAGCTGAAATGCAGCGAATGGTCCTGCCGCATTAGGAGATACAAAGCATTTGTTGGGGCTGCACGAACACGCTTAGTGAAAAGGTCGTTTGTGCGTTGGAGATACTTAAATGCTGATGGAACTGCACCGGGGGCCGCGCAGTGGCCAAGTGGTTAGCAGGCTCTGGAGATTAGCCTTTTCCTTGCATATGCTCCGGTGGAAATGGGTGGAATTGCGCTGCTGTTGATGTGTCAAGGCCGGAATAAAGTGGTAAAAGAGCGTCAGACTCTGCGGGGACACACCGTGCTGCATGTGTGTTAATTACGTTTAAAAATGTAACCGGATGAAATAACGTGCTACTTTTGACAGCTTTAGTCCTTGGATACAGAAACTTTCCATACCATGCATTTAAAAAGCGGTTTCATATTAATAGGGAGCGAGTTCATTCACTCATTCATCCATGTTCTATACCGCTTGTCCTCGTTAGGGGAGTCAATCAATTACATCAGCATTGATGCTCAATGCCTTATTTTTTTTCTGCAGAATCAAAATGAAACAAAATCTCACCCGAGGCCCCTCGGGACCAAAAAACGGCAAACTGTTCTGCTTTCTTCTAACATTTTAAAGTTTGCCAGAACCCTTTTGCAGAAATGTTGCTGCATGCTTTGAATGGAGGGGTAAACGGTAGCACCATCTGGTGGACAAGTACTCGGGTAGGCCTGCAATCTACACATAAATGGTCTTGTTTTAAAGGGGACTTCTACTCATTTCTGGGGCTTGGTATTCAGTTGTGGACTCTTCTAGATACGTTACACCCCCGCTCAGAAAGCTTTCTAGATCTTCCAGACTCTGTGTCTTTTCCTGCCTTGTTTCCTTGGCTTTCCTGCCCCAAACGGTCTGATTTACTCCGCCCTCCTCCTGCCGATGCTTGCCTCCTTAGGAAAGCTAAACAAAATGAGCTTTCCCTCACGTGCGAACAAAAACCCGGTCGGAAGATGGCGCCCGTGTGTGTGTGTGTGTGTGGCACGCCGGTCTCATCGCCGCCTTTACCCAGTGCTGGGACTCTCTCTTAGTGTACGATCGTCTAGCATTGCTAGACATTGGTTATGCCTGGGAAAAGATACATAATACAAAAATATATTACATGAATTTTCAGCCTTTAAGTCTCCGTGAAGTATGATAAGATTTTGCTAACAGGAGATTTTTATATACATGTGTGCTGCCCCTCCCTGCCTCTGTCGGAAGGGTTTCTGCAAATTATTGATGCTTTTCATTTTGTCCCGGCCGTGTCCGGCGCTACTCATATTCAGGGTCATGCTCCAGATCTGGTGCTGTCCCGGGACCTGACAGTTTTAAATATCTGCGTTACCGATGCTGGCTTTTCTGGTTCTTACCCTGCCGCGCCGTACATCAACTCGTATGGGTGGAGTTCTTACTCCGCCTACGGCCACGCAATTTGCCAACGCTCTCAGTGCCTCAGCGACGAGGGTCTTGGACCGTGCATCCTTAGACGCCGAGTCTTTAACCGAACACCTTGGACTCTGTTGCACCCGCGAAGCGACTCCGTTCCCAGATGAAAAAAAACAACCGTGGTACGATGACAAAATCTCTGTGATCAGTTTTGAAAGTTCTTTGTCAACAAAATTACATCCCGTCCTCCTCCTATGACCCACCAGTACCCGTACCGTGCACTGACACTTTTAGAAACTTTGGGCCCCTGTCATTGGAAACCCTGAAAAACATCGTGTTTAATTGAAAAAATTGGTTTTGTCCCTCTGATGCTGTCCCGCCGCGTATTCTTAAACAAGTATGGGCCTCAATCGGCATCTCTATTCCGGCTACTGCTCTCTGGTGTGGTCCCCCTTGCTTTTAAATCCGCCAAAGTCCAACCACTTTTGAAAAAATCCAGTCTGGACCCCGCAGAGCCAGATAATTACAAACCGGTTTCTAAATTAGCATTCATGTCCAAAATTGTTGAGAAAGCTGCCGTGATGCAACTTCAGACATTCCTTCAAACTCACGGAATTACAGAAGTACTTCAATCTGGTCTCCAGACATTGCACAGTACTGAATCAGTACTGTGCAATGTCTGAATCTGGTGACCGTGCTCTCTTATTGCTTTTAGACTTATCGGCAGCTTTAGACACTATTGACCATAACATATTGATGTCCCGATTGGAGCTTTCTGTGGGCCTTAGGGGAACAGTTTTAAGATGGTTTGAATGGTATTTATCAGGGAGGAGTTTCCATGTCAGCCTTGGAGGCACCAGCTCCCCCGCCACACCTTTAACATGCGGTGTGCCCCAAGGCTCCGTTCTCGGTCCTGTGTTATTCTCTCTGTACCTTGGCTCCATCTTAAGAAAGCACGGTGTCTCCCTTCACCTCTATGCCCATGACTCTCAGCTCCATGTCCCGCTTAAAAGGAAGGACCGCAATTCTTTTAACAGAGGGTTTTAATGACATCAAAGCCTGGCTTAAATGAAAGTAAGACTGAAGTTATTGTTTTTATTCCAGTAGTTCCTCAGTGTTACCCCCTCATATGGGACCTTTCAGAAACTTTGCCAGGCCTTTAGTGGCAAACCAAGGTGCAAAAACGGACTCCGATTTTAAATTGGATAAATCGTGTGGTTAAAAGCGGCTTTTATCATTTGTGACCTTCGTGTCCTCATCTAATTTTGAAACCCTGATCCCCGCCTTCATTACTTCCCGGCTGGACTATTGCAACGCGCTTTACTCTGGAGCCTCCTCAGCCACTCTGTCCCGCCTTCAGCTCCTGCAAAACGCTTTTAACCAAGACTAGAACGAGGGAACACATGACTCCGGTTTTAGCATCTTCACATCGGCCTCCAGTCAGGTTTAGGGTTGATTTTAAGGTTTTATTGTTTGTTTTTAAAGCTCTTAACGCTCTAGCGCCTTCTTATATTTCTTTGCTTTTATCGTCTTCTACTCCTTCCAGATCTCTCAGATCTGCAGAGCAGCTTGTATTGAAAGTGCCAAAGAGCAGACTTAAGAGCCGGGGGGACCGGGTCTTTTCAGTCAGAGGTCAAAATGCCGCTACATGTTGGGCTTGCGCCAAATTTGCCGGTTTTTAAGTCACGTTTAAAACCTTATCTTTACTCCTTGGCTTTTAACACAAACTGAGAGTCATTGTAATTTTGCTTGTCTTGTGATTTTATATTACCATTTGTTTTATATTTATTGTTATTTGAAGTACTCTATTTAAACTATGCTATACTTTGTTTTTAAATGTGCTATACAAATAAATTGGAATGGAATGGAAAATAAAACTTCCTGGGAGCCATTGCGCAACGTTTTCCGTACATGGAAGTCCGGGTTGCGTGGAGTCCGTGAAAAAGCATGCAGAGCCACCCAAAACTGCTTTTAGGCCTCACTTCCAAACACGTTCGCATCGTTTAACACGAGAATACAAGACAACATTTATAGGTCAAAAAAAAAGAGTAAAAGGCATTTCTAAAAGTATATTTTTTGACACCATCAAATGTGTCACTTTGCTAAGAAAGTGATAAAAATCTAAAAATTTCCTCTGGCAACTGTCCCAAGGACCTCCCAAGGGTTTCAGCTTAAACAAAAACACTTGCTCATGAAGACACACCAGGCTCGAGTTGGCTTTAAATGAAACCGTCTTTATTAAGTAACATTTTGATATCAGAAAAATAAAACTCTTAAAATTCTCTTTACAGCAAATATATATAATATCAGTGCTTTGGCCGCAAATAACTTAAAAGGCCGTTATAAAATATAGTCTGCTTTTAAACTCCTGACTCCCGGGTTGAATTGATATATGCCACAAGACTCCCCCCGTCTACATGTACAGAACAGGAAAACTAAAATAGTGTAGTAAAAATGAGCGGAAAAAACACTTTGTACAAATCTTCCACTAATGGTAAAAAAAAAAAAGGTACAATTTCTCATCTAAAACACTTTTTCTTCGCAGGCAGCTTGAATCTTTCGGCTGTGTTGGCGTCAGCGGCTACGTTTAGCATGCTAGTTGCACGCACATTCCAGATTTCCAGTGGCGGCATTCGACACTTTGGAAAAACTAAATAAAACGAGTCTAACAAATCGGCAGAGAAGCGTTGCAAAAACACTCTTCATTGGTGTTGTCGCTCAGAACGTAATACAAACAAATGTTACTCTTATTGTAAACATTGGAATATAGATACTTTTTCCGTAGATATATTTATATAATATGAAATGTAACAAAATCAAAAATAAGTATCTCGTCAGTCCTTAATGACACAGACAAAAATAAGCCAAGGGGTCGACAGTGTATTGCATTCCCTCCGGGCGGGGGGGCAAAATAAAACAAAAGGACGGATAAAAGACCCGGGTGACTCCCACCACAATAAAAGCAGCAGTGTGGACCTTATGTAGTGTGCAGGTGTTCCCCCTCCCCACAAACTAAAGTTAGCAAGGACACTGTTTTGAGATGCAGGTGGAGGAATGGATCAGAGATTCCCGGCTAGTCGACAGCGACATAAGAAGATATGACGGGGGAAAAAAACAAAAAAAAGGCGTCTGGTTTGTACCGTCAAGCGAGTGGAAGAGTCGATTTCTTCGCATCGTGGCACGACCCGGCCTGTTTGGAGACTCCTGCATGGGCAGGACCGGGAAATAAAACAACTTTTGTGCCTAAAGAGAGAACATTCAGGTGGGGGTGTATTGCATTTGTCTTTTTTGTTATTTCTTAACACCGCGCCGCGTACTTGACACCACCGGGAGGACGAGGAATGTTGCCTGTGCGTGTTTTGGGTTGGCAATAAGCTCGCAAAAAGGAGCCGAGTGATACGAGCGTCCGTCTGATCACGCTGGGGGTGTCCAAACTTGGGGCGGGGGGACCGTTTGCTGCCTCTTGAGACATTTGAGGTTTTAAAAAGAAAAAACAAAACACAGGCCACCATCAGAGCATTATGGCGTAGGATGAGATCCACGCTGGGGGAAAAATGTTGCCGTGTTTCCAAGAAATAACAGTAAAAAAATGCAAAAAGGACATAAGTGACTTGCATATTACACAACTTTTCCACAATTATGATCTAATGAATGAGCAAATTAATTTTCCATTTTCTATGCCGCTTATCCTCATTAGGGTCGCGGGGATG
Organism: Oostethus manadensis; assembly: GCA_024372805.1. NCBI lineage: Eukaryota > Metazoa > Chordata > Actinopteri > Syngnathiformes > Syngnathidae > Oostethus > Oostethus manadensis. The sequence continues at coordinate 159,697 of QODF01000323.1, forward strand.
CTGGATCCTATCCCAGCAGACTCTGGGCGGGAGGCAGGTAGTTAGGTATTAATTGTGTTGGGTTTTTTGGTGTTTATTTTCTCTTCTTCACCTGCCAGGGACTACAGATGTAAAGTAGCCTTTGGCTAATTCTGGCATATTTTCACATAAGTGTTCATCAATATGCATTGTCCCTTTAGAAATAAAGGTCTCTATAAACATTGTCCATAGGTATCAATGCTTGTATGTCTTTAATAATTGAATTATTTAATCTTTAGTTATTAATAGTGAGTCAAAGATTCAGAATTCATATTTTAATTAATCTGTAATTTCATTATTAATCTTTCATTAGTAGTAGTGCATTAAAGATTAATAAGGCGAATTAAAGGTTAATTGTGACCAGCAAACACAGTTGCAATAAGATTAAGTACATGGCAGTTTGGCTTCTTTTAACAACTGTGATTATTTTTCACCAGCAAAAAAAATGTACAATCTTGTCATGTGATGTTAAGAATTTGGATTATTTTTCATGACAAGCCAGAACAGTTGAAATAAGTACAATGGTGTAGATTATTTTGCTGCTTTAAGAAGCGTTTTAAATCTGCCAAATCAACTGGTGGGGCCACACGCTGGCCGAGTGGGTAGCATGTTGGCCTCACAGTCAGGAGGTTCAGGGTTGGAATCTCCATTGGGCATCTCTGTGTGGAGTTTGCATGTTCTCCCCGTGCGTGTGTGGGTTTTCTCCTCCCACATTCCAAAAACATGCATGTTAGCTTCATTGGCCGCTCTAAATTGTCCATTAGAGTGTGAATGTTTGTCTGCCCTGCAATGGACTGGCGACCAGTCCAGGGTGTACCCCACCTCCCGATACCTGCGACCCTAATGAGGCTAAGCGGCGTAGAAAATGAATGAAAACTGATTTTTTTTTAAAAGTAAATCGGCAGATTTTGCTTCTTTTAAGAAGTGTGACTATTTTTGACCAGCAAAAAAGCACTTGAAACGAGTACGGTCGTATTTTGTCAGATTATGTCGCTTTTGAGAATTGTGACTATTTTTGCAGTCGTCAAAACAGCTGGAACAAGTAAAATGGCAGTTTGGGCAGGATATGTTGCTTTTTTTGGAGTAATAAAAACACTTAAACAAGTTCAATACCATTTCGTTCTGTCAGACTTACAGTTGGAACGAGATGATTTTGCTTATTTGAAGAATTGAGACTATTTTTGACAAGCAAAAAATAAAAAGCACTTTAAATGAGCACACTAGAATTTTGTCAAGATTATGTTGTTTTTTTTAAGACTTGACTTTTTTGAACAAGCCAAACACATATGGAACACGTAAAAAAGGCATTTTGACCGGATTATTCTAAGAATTTGGACTATTTTAGACAAGCCAAAGTTACTTAAAGTGTAAAATAACATTTGGTCAGATTATTTCTATGAATTGTGACTATTTTCGATCAGCAAAAAAGCACTTGAAACGGGTACAATAGCATTTTGTCAAATTATGTTGCTTATTTTAAGAATTGTGACAAGCCAAAAACAGATGGAAGACGTAAAAAGGTGTTTGGGAGGGTTTATTTTGCTTGTTGTAATCATTTGGACTAATTTAGACAAGCCAAAGTTACTTGAAAAGAGTAAAATAGCATTTTGTCAGATTATTTCTATGAATTGTGACTATTTTTGATCAGCAAAAAAGCACTTGAAACGGGTACAATAGCATTTTGTCAAATTATTTTGCTTATTGTAATCATTTGGACTAATTTAGACAAGCCAACCGACTTGAAAAGAGTAAAATAGCATTATTTCTTTGAATTGGGACTATTTTTGACAAATCCAAATTAGCAAAACAAGTAAAACGGCTGCTTTGTCAGATTATTTTGCCATGTTCCTTATATTTCATTTATATTTCACTTCATGTCATTTACAACCATTTTGTTGTTTTCTGCATGTAAAACTATTTACGCTAAAATATATTTTGGTTATTATTTGGAATGGATGAATTTACATTATTTCCCAAAGGGAACAAATAATGAAAACCCAGGTACCGCTGCATCTCGGTGTGAATCTAGATAGTTTTACATTTTGGCTGGATGGTTCTCGAGTAACCTCCCCGTTCGCCCCCAAAAGCAAAACCCCGCTCAACTAATGCAAAAAAACATTTTAGGCACAGGTTTGATCGTAAACAACTGGATTTTATGCGCAGTGGCGTGTCCTCGGGGGTTGCTCCTCGCTAAAAAGGCGGTGACTCCATGTGGGAAATGAAGCGCCGCTGAGGTAACAGGCCGTCGTGGAGTGTCGCGGTTCGCATGCGGATATAAAACAGCGTTTCTTCGAAAAGCATGTAAACGTCGGCTATCGTTTGTCTCTTCAGCAGTCGCCGCCGTGTCGAGAACGCGTGACTGAATATGTAAGTCATGGTTGAATAACGGTGTTGTAAACATGCTCCTCCTATACTCGGTTTTCACTCCGGTGAGCACCAGTCAACAAAAGGGGGCGGGGCTACAGTCAGCAAACTACAGCAGTGAAAAAAAAAAAAAGTGTTTCACGAAGAAATAAAAAGGAGAATTCCCAGCCTGCCCGTTGCTACATTGAAGGTTTCCGCCCCATCTTGTTGATCAGATCGTCTAAAAGTACGAGACTTCACAATCGGCAGGCACATGAACAAGCTCAACTATACCGCTAATGCACATATTTCCTTACTTTTACATCCTCTACTAAAGCCAAGAGGGTGGCCGCCCCCCACCTGCCAGTCACATGTTGCGGAGCTGAATGGCCTGGCTGACCGGGGACAGGCACACGGGGCAGGCGGCGTCCAGGCTCTGGCATATTTGGGTGGCGCAATCGAGACAGAAGAGGTTATGGCCGCAGGGGACCAGGGCGGCGATCACCTGGCTCTCCGTGCAGTGGACGCACACCTCCGGGGCCTGCCCCCGCACCGCCGAGCCGAGGCCGGCTCGATAGGCTAGGGAGGACTCCGGCGGGGGGGAGGCCGTGCTCTCGCCGGAGGACGAGGAGGAGAAAGCCGAGCAGTAGGACGGGAGCCGGTGGACCTCGTTCGGGGGGCCCCGGTGCTCCATGGCTTCGATCACGGAGAAGGTTGGGGAGAGGCGCGGCGTCCCGGGCTGACTGGTCTGCAAAGACGATGGACAGGAAGCCACCGTTAATTTATTGATTACGTACTAAACTAGCATCCTAGCAACCTGGATCAAATTATATTATAGTATATTTCCTGCGGGATGTTCTGAACTCCTGTTTCCACGCCAGTGCATGAGCAGAATAATGTTGCCTCAAGTTGCACGTGTGGACGTTGCTTCATTCCTTGATGTTTTATCGGAACGCCTGGCCACGCCCACAGGAAATTTGCATAAATAGCTTCAGCTCTTCTGAGACTTAAGATTCCACCCAAAAGGTGCTTGAAGGACTCGAGGTCAAGTTCTTCCACACCCGATGCATCTTTGCACGCTCTAAGGGGGACGTTGTTTCTGGGCATGCTGGAACAAACCCTTCCTATAAATAAGAAAGACTGATTGCATTCTCAAACTGTGTTGCGAGCACCACTGGTGGTACAAGGGCGCCATCTAGCGAAACAGATTTGTAAAACAAATAGATACATGAAATAATCACATGACTATAAATATATTAAGCAAAATTAACACCACAAGTCACTGGTTTGGAAGTAGTAGTCGCATGTTCGACGCTAAACCGCAACGGACTTTTGACCTCACGCAGAGAAGAACATACTAACTGCTTGTAATGGCAAACCTGAGTGGGACGACCGTCGTAGGCCTGAAGACTTTGCTGGTCCACATAGGGGCTCCAGATGTGAGGCTGTGCCGTGGGGCGAGCCACTTGGCTAGTGGAGATGGTTAAGGGCTCAAATCCCGAGGAGGTGTTCCCACCTCCTGCACCCACCAGCTCTTCGGAGCCCACTGGAGGAAGGCCGTCTCCAAACCAGAAACTCGGGTTGCTGCCGCTGCTGTTGTTGTTGTTGTTGTTAGAATTGGCGTTGAAAGAGCAGGTGGGGCTGAAATCCGACATCCGGTTCCCGCCACCGCAGAAGGAATCCGTGGAGCTGGACCCGCTGCCGAGGGAGCTGGAGCTGTCGTTGCGGTAGGTGGAAGACATGCGGACACCGCCGGACATATTGCTATTGACACGCTGGGGGCCGCCGAGGCTGACTGGGAGCAGGCCGCCGTTACTGGTCGCAGAGGCGCTGGAGTGAAGCCACTTGGCCTCGCCCAGCCCCACGGACATGGCAGAATTGTCGAAGCTGACGTCGGTGCCGTTGAACTGGAAGTCGTTGTTGTCCCCACCGGGAGCCTCGATGCCCCCGCAGGTGGCCGTGCGAAGGGCGATGTGCGCCTCAATCTCCTCCTTGGCTCGGTCCACGTTCTCGGGCATTCCCGTCACCTCAAACACGGGCTCCTTGTCGCGACTCGGGGTGACGATGTAGGTGTGGGTCTGCTGCTGAATGCGTTTAATGGTCGCTCCTAGGAAAAAGCAAACAATGAGCTCTTAAACAGCTAGGAATATCATTCAGAGCTCCACCAGGACCAAAGCAGTCCAAACAAGAAAAAACAGCAAATTATCCACCTTCCTTAATGCCCCTAATTTCTACTTTTGTGACTTTTATGAAGCAAAAACAAAAAAGCAGGCTTCGCTACACATCTTAAACTATTTATTAAAACGTTATTGCCATTCCAATCACAAAAATCACTGACGTGTGTTATCAACTTTGCTTTAACGTTATGTATTTTTGTAATTATGCTCTACATTGGTCGGGGGGGGGAAATTACATTTATACTTGCCGGCGCCACCACTTGATCTCCGGAAGGGATGTCATCGGGGTGACATGTCCCAGCTAAAGCAGAGTAAACAAACATGTTCGCTGGGGAATGCCATGAAGGAACACCTTTACAACAAGCATTCGGCTTGGAAGTACGGGATAAAGCTCTTTTTGAAAATCAATGGGTTTTTTCTAATGCGGTTTACAGGAAAAAGAGACCAGAAGAAAGCCTTCAAAGTTGCAAAAGAACAGAGTGAGTCATGTCTTCTTTTTATATTGTATGCTGAACACTATCCTACTACAGCGACAAGCCTGTTACGCATTATACATGTTATATAAACATCTTTTCATAGCGATATGTTGATGGTGGGGGTCAGGGGGTACCAACTGTGCCAAAACACCCCCCCAAAAAGCTATAAACACAGGGGTCTAGGCGCGCGCCACATTTGTACCCTCCCCACTCTGACAAATGCCAATCCGTCCCGCAATATGGAGACTGCTTATAAAGTGACTGCGAATAAGTGCTCAGTGCTCAACTGCAAAACCTGCCACTTGAACGCATTTGTTACCAGTTTTGATCCAATATCACCGTTTCTCCACGCCATGCCGCCTAAACGACAAGCGGTCGAGGAAAATTTACAATTGACCGTGGGCCTCCTGGCGCCGGGGTGCTAATGTCAACAAGGCAGTGGGTTAAGGCGTGAACAGCAGCAGAACGCACCAACAGTGAAGACGAATGGGAGTATGGCGCTCTTGTACAGTTAAATAAACTTCAAGGTTAAAAAGTTAATAGTAGTTAATATGTGAATTACATGGTAAGAAAATGGACATACCTTTTGGACCCACCACCAGTCCCACAACACGATAGGGCACCCGCACCTGTCAAGAAAAACAAGCACGGTGTAATTTAAACAACGCGTTAAGGTTGTTATTGTTGTAGTTTCCGGCGGTGAATATCAATATGCACACATCGCAACGTCTTGCTTGATGAGTGCCTAATATTGAGGCAAAGTGTACACAGTGAATTTGAAAAATGTTGGGGGAAAAAAACCAATGGCGGACGGTCTGTTACAGGGTCAAGCTGTGCAAGCAATACTTTACCCAACATTATCAACACTCATACAAGTGAAAAAATAAGTTAAATATTGTATAGAATATTTGCAAGGGAACTGTGGACGCCGTATCGGTTATTAGATAATGGTGAGCACGGATGTTTTCCATCCCATGCTGACTGACCTGAATGGTGGTCTGTCCAGGTAGAGCGGGGATCCCTGCCCCCGACGCGGCAGAGAGAGGCCCCGCTTTGTTCCGAGAGGCTCGTATGAGGGAGAAGTGCTCCGCGGCGGACAGGATCTCCCTCTTGGCCATGGCCACGTCTTCCTTGCGTCCCGTCACGACAAAGACGGGCTGCTCACCCCTTACCGGCGTCTTGATGTAGGTGTTGGTCTTGGCCCGCAGAGCTTTGATTTTACAGCCTGAAGTGAACCGGGAGAGAAGCGGCAGTTGGTGGTTTTGTCCAGTTTAGCGACCATTCAGCCTCACCCGTTTCTCCATGCCCCCCAAAGTCATAACGAGTAAAAACTGCACGGTTTATGGATTAAATACTCCTTTCAGCTGTGGTTGGGTCCAGCCATTTCCTGTTGTGGTGTTAACTGTGCAATACCCCCCCCTCCTCCTCCCCAACTGGGTTCCAACACAGCACTTTGACAAGATATCCAACGCCGAATGCCCATGTTCCATGCAGAACCGAATTAGGAAACCGAGGGATTTTACAACAAAGGAGGGGACTCTTAAAACTGCAGCTGATGTGGCAAAGCAACACTCACGACTTGGTGTTCGAGACAAAGAGACCCTACTTGTACCCCGACACCCCAAACACGCACACGGAATGGGGAACGGTGGCCAACATTGATGGTTCGGGGGGGCTAATAGAACTTTAGAGGCGAAACTTGACAGTTGTTTCCAGTTTGGGGGGGGGGGTAACGCTGACCCAGTTATGGCCAGTGCTAATGCTAATGCTAATGCTAACCCGGCTAGCTAGCCGCACTCACGTTAACGTTACCTTGCATGTAAAAAAAACTTTGCGGTTTCGTGGCGATATAGTGGCTTGCTATATAAGTCGAGGTTTTAAAATCATTTAGTTATTCCAAATACTTACAATGCAATGCTGTAGCGCTAAAATGCCGGGGTTATAGCACAGTAACTAGCTTAAAAGGGTAGCTTGCTATCTATTAGCACAAAATGGCAACAGTTGGCATTTATACGTCAATTCCTCCGTTCTCAGCTTGAAACACATTGGCGTCCATTTATTAGTACTCCAGAAGCGTCCACTCACCCTGCCTGCCCACTATCTCCGCGACATGCTCGGAGCTCGGCACCGCCACGCATTCGGTTGTGTTGACACTTTTCCGTCGAGCCAACAACGCCGCCTCGGCCTCGTAGCCCGGCTCGCCGCCGTACACACAGGGAGGCAACACGGTGGGCGACGTGGCTGGGTCGTCCTGCTCGTCCCCGTTGTACAGCAGCACCGTCTCGGCCTGCTCCATGCCGCAGCCACCCGGCCCCGAAGGCAGGTATTGATGGGCCTGCGCTAGCAAGGAGCCGCCGGAGGTGGCCGGGTCTTCGTCTTCGGGCGTGACGCTCCCTTCATCTCCCGAGGGTGATCGGCGGTGGTGCTGCAGGGGCTTCAAGTCTAGGACCGTACCGAGTAGATTAAAGTGGGAAGCTGGGATGAGCTGCTGGTGATAGGCTGGGCTATCGTCCACTTGCTCGGCCGCCGTCTGGCTCTGGGTGCCGAGGTGCTCGTCCAGGCCCATGCCGGCGAAAGCGTGTACTAGCGGCGGCGGGACTTCGGATTCTCCGTCGTCGGCCTCCAGCAAAGACGTACTGCTCGGCATGGCGCGGGCGCCGGTTGCACAAGGACAGGGAAGCGGCAAATAAACACCTTATCCCGGAAAGAGGATAACAACAAGCGACCAGCGCCAGGTGGTTGAAACGAGTGGCTTTTGTTTTGTCTCGCCAGCTCTCGGTGCAGCCCTCCTCTGCCCAGTAACGTCGCTGCGCTTGATCTCGCGAGAGTTGGATACTGGGTCAGAGAGATGGGATCAATGGCTCTTTGGCGAGAGCCGGTTCTTGGTGAGCCGTTCTTTTCAAAGAGCCGTTCAAAAAACAAGCTCATTTGGCTCATTTTTATATGAAGTTTTAAGGAGCCAGCCTGGCGTTAACTAGTTTTATCTGAGAAATAATCAGTGGGAGGTAAATAATTTAGATACACCACCAAGATGAATTTGAAATATTCTGAAATATTCATTCTAACCTTATATGACATGTGTGGATTACATTTTAAAGTCTGATTCATTGTAAATATTCCACAAGGTGGCGCCATAAGTCGCTGCATTGGCAGTGACGTCACCGTCGTAAATATACAACTTTTCTTCTCTTAAAATTATTACTTATAATTTTGTAGTACTACAACTTCTTTCATACGACTTTTGACCTAAAAATCGTTAATTATTTTATGTGGCCCTAATACTCTGTCTTTAAAACTAACACATTCTTCCAAGACAAAATATTTTGCAATGTTAATGTGAAGGATCCAGCATACCTCTGCTACCCTAATGAAGATACGCGGCATGGAAAATGGATTGAGGTTACTAAAAATAAAATCACTGTTTTTGACAAAAAAAAGAGATTGTGTTATTGTTGCATTTGGAACACAAATTAATTAAAACTAGATGTAGGCAATGTCAGAGACATTGCGTGTGAATGCTGAAGTTGAGACATTGCGTGTGAATGCTGCAGTTGAAACATTGCGTGTGAATGCTGAAGTTGAGACATTGCGTGTGAATGCTGAAGTTGAGACATTGCGTATGAATGCTGAAGTTGAATGAACGAACGAAGGGGAAAACACAGAAATGAGCAGGAAAGGCGTGAGTGTATGAAGCTAAAGTTACCATGCTAACACGCTAAGGTTAACATGCGACACCCATAATGACTAAATGAATGACCGGGAAAACAATGAATTGAGCAGGACAGGCACGCGTGTTCAATGCTAAAGTTAGTATGCTAACAGTGCTAACATGGTAACATTAACATGCAACACCCATCATGGTAGTGCTAAGTGTCTTTTTGTGTTAATACATTAAAAATGGTTTATTCCTGTAATTGTTAGCCCTAGGTGTTTATCCAGGTTTCTAGTCATGAAAACACCTAATTTAGCAATGCTAATGTTAGCATGCTAAAGCTAGCACAATAGCGCTAAGTGTCTGCCACAACTAACCGGCTGGCTCCAAATTGGCTCCCAGCGACACGAGCCGGCTCTTGTTGTTCATTTGAAAGAGCCGTCTTTTAGAGCCGATCCGTTCACGATGGAATTGTTAACTTCGACTTTGCCCTAACTCCTAACCCTAACACTGTAAAAAAACAAAAACAAAAACAACTAATTGGTCATTTCAAAGAACTAGCCCTTGGTTAAAAATGAAGGAGGAGTTAAATGCCAAACACGGCAGAATAAGAAAAATAATACATACAAATGTGGCGCAGAAACGTATATGTGTGAAAGCAATAAGTTAACAATATAAAAAAAATAGGACATGAAGTAGCACCGGCCACGTCGGAAAACGCAACGTTGACGTCACACACACGTCACCGCACAAAGCCCCTCCTCCTCCGGTTGTACAAACCATTCGAAGATCGGAAAGGAGGCGGGCCTTTCGCAAATGTTAGCCAATGCGGTGTTCGGGTTCTCATAACGTTGCTTAAGTCGCATCCGGGTGGGGGCAGCATATCGAGGTGAGGAGAGAACGCGAATACAAACCAAAGTGTTACGACATCAAGTAGACGTTTTGATTTACCTTTATATTGCGAACAGACGGACGTGCGGACGGCGTGCTGTACGCGGCGCCCTCGAGCGCCAAGCGGTTTCCGGCGTCCACGACACAGCGGCCAGCCGCCTTAGCCGTTAGCATCATGCTAATGCTAACGGCTCGTCGCTAACGATAACGTCCGGCTTTCCGTGACCCGACTGGCATTTAACGACACGTCCGCTCTCTCGCTTGCAGGTTGCTCGTCATTTCTCACTCGGACGCTTCGGGGGTGACTGGCCTGCGGAGAAAGATGTACGGCTCCTTGCGGGTGCTGCTGCAGGTGCTGTGGGCCCAGCTCCTGTGTGGCTGGGTGCTGGGCTCCGAGCTCACTTTTGAGCTGCCCGACAACGCCAAGCAGTGTTTCTACGAGGACATCACCACGGGAACCAAGTGCACGTTGGAATTCCAGGTGTGTGTTGGCGCGCATACTGTGAGCTGGAGCCTATCCCGGCTGGCTTTCAGGGCGGGGTCCCCGATGCACAGGTCACCAGTCAATCACAAAGCCTGTGTACTTTATCCAAACAAGCAAGCACTCACATCCATGGCGTGCTTAGGGCGGTGGTCACCGACCTTGCTCCTCGCAAGTTCCAAATGACAGCTGCAACATTTGATAGCAGAAAGAATGTGGAGAAAGTCAGAATAACGCAGAAGTAGGCATGTCCTTTTGTGTTTGCGATCGCTCTTTGCAAGCTTTTAATGGTAGCGTGCACATTTCATCATCGAAATAAGTACAAGAACTCCAAAAAGTCAGTGTCGGAACCCACGGCACACTTGCTCACCATCCACTAAATGTGTTCAGTTCTTGTCTTCAGAGCAGCGGTTCCCAAACTTTTTACCATCTCATATCCCTTCAGACCCTTTAACCTGAAGCGACTGCTGCACACTTGAAAATGATTTTTAGGAATATCGATAGTATTTGTGTAGTACATCTGTGTGTATATATTAGGGCTAGCGATTAGCGTGTGCCCGTCCTGTTTGAACCTCATAGTTTGAGGAACCGCGGTGGGGGCAGTTTTGCATGCAGCTAGAAGCGGAACCATATGTTGAGCAGAAAGAGAAAAAGAGTTAATAGTATTTTGAATGGTAAGCTTAGGTTAAAATCCCGGGCAGATGACACTTTCAACAGGAGCCCAGTTACACAGAGTACGTCGCTTCTGGGAGAAGAGAGAAGTTACTGTCTCGCTGCAGGTGTTGTTCTCATTTCTATGAGTGTCCCAACTTACCAGTGTTTTTAGATGCAAGCCGTCCCTCGCGTTGCTTTGAACTGCTAGCAAAAATTTAGCCAAAGAGCTGCTAGTTACCGACAGAGCCCATGAGAGATATTTGGGATGCTAGCTAATGCTGTGCCATTGACACTAGCATTATAGGGATTGTGTGCACTTTACAGCCATTTAATTTATCTTATTTAGTAGGGTTTGTGCAAAACTACGACAGGAACATCAACTTAAAAGCACTAAATGAATTGTAGCTAAACTTTTTTCTTTAATTATAAGTTAACTATGGACAAAAAATGTGATTAATTGCAGTCAAATATTTTAATAGATTGACACTCCTAGTATATACAGTGAAGGGAAGAAAGTATTTGAACCCCAGCTGATTTTGTAAGTTTGCCACTAACAAAGAAATGATCAGTCTATAATTTCAATGGTAGCTTTATTTTGAACACTGAGAGACAAGAATGAAAAAAAAAATCCAGAGAAATGCGTTTCAAAAAGAGTTATGAATTATGTTGCATTTTGTAACGAGCTGAGAGGGCTGCCAATGTCAGCTCTAAACCTGTATAAGATCCACCTGGGAGCTAGAGATCTTGCTGACGGATAGGGGATCAAACACTTTTTTATTTAATGGAAAAGCAAATTAATTTATAACTCTTTTTGAAACGCATTTTTCTGGATTTTTTTTGTCATTGTTGTCTCTCAGTGTTCAAAATAAAGCTACCATTGAAATTATAGACTGATCATTTCTTTGTTAGTGGGCAAAATCAGCTGGGGTTCAAATACTTTTTTCCCTCACTGTATGCAACGCACTCTTAAATGCCACTGGAATGAGAAGGATGAGATGGAAAGGACGCACAGAAATCTGCAGTGTTGGGCTCAATTTGAGAGAGTTAGTGTCTTAAATGGTTCTCCACGCAAAGTCTTGCTCTGTACTTCGTTTCCATGCTTGTCAGAGCTGAAAAACCACTTTCACACCAGTACGTGGTGGCAAAGGGCATCAATGCCTTGTCACAATCCAGAAATTGGGCAGCATCTTCTGAATAAATTCAGTTTTTAGGAAGAAAGCCCATCTGTAACTGGATGGCGCATCCAACTGTCTGACCCGTCGGAGGTGTTTTATGTCAGGTTTTGTTTGGTACGCAAAAATGGAAATCCATCTTTTTTGTTGTCTATAAAGTTTATATACAAGTTTATCCCTTGATTTTTTTTTTGTTAAGCATGGCCTCAACTCTTAAATCCCCTGTAATCCGAGATTAAGTTTGTTCAGTCGAGAAAAAATGTCACTCAGATAGGACAGGCAAATAAAGTCCTTATCATGCAAATGATCAGACTGGTAAAAATCACTGAAAAGAAAATCCTAAATTCATTTTTCTGTTCAAAGAAGGCCTGGCTTTCACAAAAGCTGGCCATTTTCACTGTTAGGTCCAAAACCTTCTTCAGGTTAGCAGGCGTTCCCTTGGCAGCAAGAGCCTCTCGGTGGACGCCAACACTTTTGTGTCCACACAAGTCCTTTTGTTTGCACCAAAGGGTCCAGCATTTTCAAAATGCCCTCTGCAGTTGTCCTTGTTTCCAGATCTTTACAGAAGAGCCTGTCCTCCTTAACCGTCTCTTCATAAATGTACCGCATTTGCGCCACGTCCGCCACATCTGCGTAAAACATTCCGAGGATCAGGTCCTCCACAATAGTGATTGGCTTGGCAGTTTTAGCCACTCAGTAACTCGCCATGTACGATGCTTGCAGCCCAGCCCACTCTTATTAACGCTCTTTGGCTCCAATATGCACAGTTGACTGGTGGTCAGTCCCTTTTTAAATGTCGCTCAAAAAATCCTGTGGTTTATTTGCTTAAATGAGACACATTGAATGGACACATTGTGGTCATTCAAGTCCATCGGTGTAAATAGATGTCAACCCCAAACAGGTTCACGTACAGGGTAACTTGCAGTGTATTGAATTAGCGCACCACCAGAGGGTAGAATTTACACAAGTTGTGTTACATGTGGCACCAGGTCCAATGTAGCCATGTTATTTGGATTTTTTATTCACATACCCCATGTGAACCTAGATATTAAGACAAACCTCTTGGTATTTTACCCATTTTCGCACTCTGTTTGGGGGCATTGTCATCGCCACCATCAACCCAGTTTGTCACAATTTGCTGTGGCCGGAACTGCTGAAGGTGCAGTCTTTTGGAGGTAAGGTAGCGTTTACCAACCAAGAAGTGAGAAGGGCAAAGAGACTGTGGTTCTAATGTACATATGACAGAGGTATGGAGTTTAAAAAAAAAACATATTCGGGTTGTGTTGTTTAGATGGCCATGCACAACCGGGTTTTTGCTAATAGTCCGGTTATGATAGGGTTATTTGACTGCATGTAAACATAGGCGTTGTCTCTTACACTAGAATGCATGACCCTTTCATGACATGACTGAATCAGTAACTCAGAATATTTGGGATGTATGGGTGAACCCATTGTTCTGCAGTCTTCCTCCAACACATAGAAAACCATTTTTATTTAGTAAAGGTCTCAAGTCTTTTGGTTTTAGAGTCTCCTTTCATGTTTTGGATTGACCTTAGCTGGGTTCTTTTCACAGCTATCACAAGTCTCTTGTATGATGAATTTATCTCTTCGGCAGTTAACTCCAGTAAACCTGGACCTTCTGACTGGACCGTGTATTAATTACAAACCGTTTGACCCATAACCATTTCCGCTAAGGACAGTAAAGATGGTCCCTTCCGCCGCAGGCTCTCGATAAGGCGCTGCGCGGGCTGACTTCGTGTGGCCAAATCAGCAGGGTTGATTTTACCAGTAGACTTCAGGTTCATGAGCCCCTGAATTTCAGCCACTCTTGTTGGCCACGAACGGTTTGCACCTCTGAGCTTGCATATCCAATGAAGAGCGATCGCGTCCGTCCAGAGGCTTAGCGGGTTTTAGAAGACTGCAACGGCATTTTCTTTAGCGGTGCAACTTGTGACTTTGAGGCTACAAACTTTGTAACAGTCTGTTCTTGTTTGTGTCCTCGAGAATATGCGACAGAACAAGGAACCTTTTCACTCGCATCACAGTAGATGTGCAATTTTACAGTGGGCGAGTCTGGCTGAATCTCAATGTGGTACCATCTGGGAATGGCCACCATGTGGGGCAGTGGGAACTCTTCACACCACTGTTGCCATTTTTCAGTCAAATCGGTGGGTAGTGGTTCGTCCTACCTGAGGACTTTCTCCCACATCTCTTGAAAGAGGCACTGTACCCTAACAGTAAAACGAGTAAGAAACCCACTTGGGTCAAATACTCTGACCTCTCTTTGTGTTCAGTAGTTTGTTTTGATAAAATCCAAAATCATCCTTGTCTGGTGTCCAAATAGCACCTTGAGCACATTTCCACAGGACTACGTTTCCACACGACTCTTTCCACACTGCTCTCAGATCATGTGAGTTGGTTGGTTACCCATTTACACAAGCCTATACCTGTCTGGGAGAGAATGTCCTTTGCTGTGTGTTTGGAGAACTACAGTACATACAAAGAGTCTTTTGAATCAGCCTTTGGGTGTTTTGTCTCATGTTGTTTGAGATGTTTTCGTTATCGTTATCTATGTTCATTCTCTTAACACACACCTCATTACATCAGAATGCACAATTCTTTCCTGACATGACTGACTCAGTAACTCAGAACATTTGATGTGTGGGTAGTAGACACGTAGTAGACCATTTTAATTTAGTACAAGTCTTAGCCTTTTGATTTTAGAGACTTCTTTCACTTTGTGGTTTGGCCTTAGCTGGGTTATTTCACAGCTATAACAACTGTCTTGTGTCACCTCAGCAGTTAACTCCTTATGAACTTTCTGGCTGGACCGTGTATTAATTACAAACCATTTGACCCGTACAGTTATTCTTGACAGTCTTCAGTCTACTGTACTTCTCTAGGTCTAACAGAGGTTCTGCTTGTTCACTGGCAGTCAGTTGTACAACAGCCTGATACTTAAATTGTGTTTACCTTGTTACGCCCGTAATTTTCTTCAGTGTCCATTTCCGTTTCAGCTGAGGATGTAACACGTACTTCATCTTTGCAGTCTTTGGTTGGAGGTCGGTGCAGCTACAGGAATCCAACGGCGCCCTTGTCTGTTTTTGAAAGAGAAATCTGGAGAAAGCCATGGTTATATCAGCAGTGAAGACTATCTCATGCAGTTTGAACTGAATGAGCACATCCAGCAAGTTTGGGTTTAAGTTTGTATAAACAGTCACTGAAGGATGGGCAACCATTGTCATGTGATGATGCATCAAATACTACTTTGAAGTTTAGTTGTGGCCTTGACGGGTTGTATCAGTATTCAGAGTTTTTCACGAAGCTTTTAAAATACCCTTAAATTGTATGCAAGATGATTTTTATTTGTGCGTGTGGTAGCTCAACTTGGTAGCGGTCGTTTTAAATGTGTCTGATCAAAGTTATATAGGACCATTGGGTTGTTTGTTGGACTGTTTACTACAGTATGCCCAAGGACTCTGCTTTCCAGAATGCATGAAGCTGCTTGGACATTTTCAGTCAAACTAATGTGCATCCAAGTGGTGCCTGTAACACTGGAGGTAACCCTTGGCCCCTGTAAAGCCCACATGAAAATCCACTCAACTGCCACTAGTGAATGTGTCACCTTTTGGACTTTACTGGTAACAGCCTGCCACTTGTAGTCTGTGCCAATCAACACTTGCAACGCTTGGTCGTTGGCACCCACTAATGGAAAATCTGCAAGCTGCAGCCCCCTTTTCCTAAATTTCGCTTAAAAGGGCTCCCTCATGATCTTATTTATAGCTGCACACATCTAAAGACTTTCTACTGTGTCTATTCAGTGTTCCGAATATTCTGAAGCTCATTTCTCACAATATTGCATAGAAGTTCAGTATCTCGTCTCAACACTGGCAGGCTTAGCGCTCTGACAATACCTCGATCTAATAGAGCGATAACTCGCTGGCTATCTTGTCCCTACAGTCCATGCCATAACTGTCAGAAGAAGTACTGTGTACTGAACATTTGTCTTAACCTTTACAGGAGTGGTTACTGAAGACATCACAGCATCTGTATGACCTTTAGTAGTGTCAAAATCTGCCATTGCTCCAAACTGCCTGGTGGTGCCTGCGGTTGCATGGGGTACCTGAAACCTTAGCTCTGCGGTACTTTTCTATGTGCTTCAGGCCTAAACAGACACCTGACAGTTTTTTCAGCGCCTTCTTGCGCGTGTACTTGCTGTACGGTCTGGGCTGTTCTTTGGTCTCTGGTTACTGCTGTCAAAGTACACACAGGTCTGGGCTGTGCTGTGGGCAGAACCGACCGTCCATGAAGGGACGTTCCATTTTAGAGGTTTGACCTCGCCGGCGCAGGCCATCCTTGCCATTGGATTATTGGTTGGAAAAGTATCCTTCGAAGTGTAGTTGGGTATGTTAAACTGAAGCGTCCATTCTCTGCTCTGCGCCTCTTGTAGAAACCGCACGAGCTGTGGCACCTTCCACTCGTCGTTCGAATGGCGAAGGCTTATGCTATGTGTTTTGGGATCAGCTGCATAAGGCAGAAGCCGTAACTGTCACTGTGAACTCCTAATGACTCTAAACTACTTGTCTGGATCTCACAGTTGTCATGCAATTGTCTCAGCACATTCAGATGATCTCTTAAAAGGAGCTTTGACATGTTGGCAGTAATTACAATCCTTTCTTCCCAAAGTTGGTTTGGAGTAACCGGTGGTAAGAGTGGTTGTCTCCCAACCTGAAGGTTGCCTGTTCGATCCTCCGTCCTCCAATGCTCATGTTGAAGTATCCTTGGGTAAGATACTGAACCCTCAGCTCTTGATGTCTTGTCATCAGTAGGTAAATGCGGAAACGGAGCACTTTGAGTGCCTTAAAGGCGAAAATATACAAATGAGAGACCATATCATTTTCCTGTAATAGTTCTAACAGCTGCTTCAGTCAGGGTGTAAACTTTTCTGTCTTAATGATGCATTAGTTTTGTGAATAGCTTACAGACTCGGGAATTCCTGCCACTGGCTTTTTTCACCATCATACTTGGCTATCATTAGCTTGTTGAAGTTTAACAACTTGTCTGGACTATGATAAATCCAACCACTCCCTTGTCATCTCCAAGGCTCCCTTGTTGCCTACAGTGAGCTTTCAAAAATGCTGGTTGCACGAACCTTGCAAGTGAGAACGCGGTCCACAATGGTCAGGACAGTCTGTTGGCGTCTCCTCTTGAGTGTCTTTGTCCAAGTCAGTTTAAATTTTGATAATGAAACTGCCTGGAACGCACATAAAGTATTTTGCTGGAAACTGGTCTTTTCTTTGCTGGCCTCCTCTTCTGGACGAGTCAAACATCCTTGTCGTAGCGACACATATAGTTCCTCGCTTCCTTTTCATTCCTGTCTAGTCCGCCTTGGCAGTGATCAGTTAATTCCAAAAGGTCAAAGAAAAAGGTCCTTACTTCCCAAGTTTTGGCAACAAAATGTAGCGGACTGAAAGCTTCTCAGTGATGACACAGATGGACGTATTTTCTGGAACTTTAAAGTTCAGCCTTTTTTGTTGAAAGCCATAAGGTAGCAGCAGCAACATAACATTTGGCGTCTCAAGGGTGCAGTTTGGTGGCCTTAGGCAACCCGTCTCTGCTGTTGGCAAACGATGTGGTCCTGATTGCCTCATCGGGGTGTGACCTTTAGTATTTACTGGAGGGATTTGCAGCTGAGTGTGAAGCTTCTGGGATGAGGCCCAGCGCCTCCTAAACCCAAGGCCATGGTTCTCAGTCAAACAGTTGGATTGTACCCTCCGGGTTGGGAGTGAGGTCTTGCCCCAAGTGGAGGAGTTCAAGTATCTCGTGGTCTTGTTCACAAGTGAAGGAATCTTGGTCGCTGTACCCGACTGTCGTGGTAAAGAGAGAGCTAAGCTGGGAGACAAAGCTCTGAATTTACCGCTCGATCTATGTTCCCACCCTCACCTATGATCATGAGCAATGGGTCAAGACCAAAAGAACAAGATTGCGAATACAAGCGGGGGAAATTAGTTTCCTCCATAGGGTGGCTAAACTCACCCTAAGAGTTAGGGTGAGGTCTTTGATCATCCGGAGGAGCTGCTCCTTCACATCGAGAAGAGCCAGTTGAGGTGGCTCATGCATCTCGTCAGGATGCCTCCTGGACACCTCCCTGGTGAGGTGTTCTGGGTATGCTCAGCCGAGGGAAGACCTAGGACACGCTGGAGGGATTATGTCTCACAGCTTGCCTGGGAATGCCTTGGTGTCCTCCCGGAACTGTGGAAGAGGTGGCCGGAGACCGGGAAGTCTGGACTTCCATACTGCGACTGCTTCCCTTGTGACCTGGACCCGGACAAGCGGAAGAAAATGGAATGGAATAGACTTGAAATAATCTAAAAGTCACAACCCGTAGCATGCTCGCCCACGAGCGATGCTGATTGAGATGT
Source organism: Oostethus manadensis (assembly GCA_024372805.1). Taxonomy (NCBI): domain Eukaryota; kingdom Metazoa; phylum Chordata; class Actinopteri; order Syngnathiformes; family Syngnathidae; genus Oostethus; species Oostethus manadensis. The sequence goes on from QODF01000323.1 coordinate 177,983, forward strand.
GCCATTTTGCTTTGTTGATCCCCACTCTTGCGACTGCCAGCTGCCACCTTGCACAATGTAAAGAATCAGACTAGAAATAATCCAGAAAAACAAAGGGAAAATTTGCAGTGTGGAAATGATGGACAAACGGTCCCAAGCACAAATGGAATACCCTCTAGTGAACTTCCTATCCGATGTCTCTCCCAGGTGGTGACAGGCGGCCATTACGACGTGGACTGCCGCTTGGAGGACCCAGACGGCACGACGCTGTACAAGGAGATGAAGAAGCAATACGACAGCTTCACCTTCACGGCGGCCAAGGACGGCACCTACAAGTTCTGCTTCAGCAACGAGTTCTCCACGTTCACCCACAAGACGGTGTACTTTGACTTCCAGGTCGGCGACGACCCGCCGCTCTTCCCCAACGAGAACCGGGTCACGGCACTCACCCACGTAAGTCATCAATTTCCATATAATGTACTTACAAGCAGTTTCTTTGAAAAGTATACATATTATTTTATATTTTCATTGATTATTGTAATACATTTAGAATGTTGCAGTTTGAATTTCCCGGCTTGACTTCTTTAAAGCGCAATAAAGCATGCTCTTTTGTGGTTGGGAAAAAACACCCAAAGTATCCATATTTAAGCCAACAGTACATTTTCTTTTGGCTAAATTAAGCATTTTCACTCATAAAAATCCAAATGCAATCGCGGTTTGAACAACACTCCCTCATGCTATCACGCTTTTCTAGACATCCATGATTTATGGTGGACTACGGCCCATTATAAGTTGAAAAAAACCCACATTCAAGCAAATTGTAAATATTTTTGGCTCAAATGCAGCATTTTCAAGCGTAAACATGGCTAAATGAACTTAAATACAAATACAGTATAAGCCATTAAGACGGGTCGGGAACCTTTTTGGCTAGGAGAGCCACGGAAGGCACACATTTTCAGATGTATTTCCAATACTGACTGCGACTACATGTGTGTATTTTTAAGCATGTCCAACAATTTTAAAATACAGTACGTCTCTGAAGTCATTTTTTTACATTGTTATACCAAATCTGTCCAGTAGTAAATAAAACGCTTCTTCCAATGCAACATTTGGTGTGCAAGGCTTTGCGCCGTACTCCGTATGTCTGTTAGTATTACTGCATTATCCAGTTATAATCCAGTTTGGACGTCTGACCCGGAAACTATCGAAAGGACAGCCAGCATTGTCCCTGGCCATCCGCATTGCAGTAGAAGATGTATGGATGTATAGAAATGTTTATATTCCACCCCTCCCTGCATTAAGACCCCCAACTTGTGAATGTAGTATTCTAAATCGGGTACTAGGTGGCAGTGATTGTTGGGTGAGACCACCACCGTAGCACCAGACTTGAACAACTAGCCTTTGTTACAGGTTTAAATTAGATAAAAATCTCACAACAGGCTCAATAATTACATGATTATAGCATTAATTATAGCAAAACCAGCTAAACCTCAACTCTGAACCCCTGACATCACTTCCTATCCACCATCCATTCTGTCCTGATGGGCTTATTTTCTCATTTTATCTACTATATTGGGTTGTGCAACTGTGTAGGTATGGCTCTATGTTGAATTATATAAAATAAGATTTAGAAGATCATAAAAGGGGGTTTCTATGCCATGACTTTGGAGGGGAAAAAAAAGATTGGCGAAATTCACTTGTTTTTTTGGGTTAATGACAATGTTTTTATTTTTTTACTACTTGCTTTTAATAATTCCTATTTACTATTTCTTCATTTTTATGATGATGATGATGATTCAGACTTTCACTGAAATGTACCTATGAAATCATCCCCTTGTGGGGCTAATAATGGTGTTTACTGTCCCATTGCCTGTTTAGATTTATGGTGGTTTGACCATTTAACAGTTTAACGGAGCCCTCTAGACATAGAATAACACCCCTATAGTCACCTTCACACTCATATCACCCAACATAGAAGATATAATGACAAAATAAGCCATTTAGGACCCATATAATACTTCAATAAATGTCTTCCGGATGTGTAAACGGGAAGGGACGTCGTGGATTCAGAGGTGAGGTTTAGCTGGAAAATGGTCACAACATTACCCTGTATCATCGGTATTATTGTGTCTGTTGTGAGATGATTGAAACCTGCAATAATTTGGCCATACGGTCTGGTGCGTGGTACTAGTGGCCAGTGTAGACTCCAGTTAATCAACTTTCTTCAATCCCACAAACTGTGTTTGTAATTTAGTTCATTGGGTCATTTTAATGCTTGAAAATGCGTAATTTAGGACGCCTCGTTGATCTCTGATCCTTCTTTCCCAACACGATCCCAGCTGGAGTCGGCCTGCGTGTCCATCCACGAGGCCCTGAAGTCCGTCATTGACTACCAGACGCACTTCCGCCTCCGCGAGGCGCAGGGCCGCAGCCGGGCCGAGGACCTGAACACGCGCGTCGCCTTCTGGTCCATCGGCGAGGCCGTCGTCCTCCTTGTGGTCAGCATCAGCCAGGTGCTGTTGCTGAGGAGCTTCTTCTCCGACAGGAAGACCACGACCACCCGCGTGGGGTCGTAACGCCGCGGGGACGCTGGCTGCTGTGCTTGTGTGCAGTGAGTGGCTTTTTTAGAACGGCAGGGGAAAATTTGGATCGTATTAAACTTTCAAACGCTGTTCTGAGAGACTCCTTGCAAATAAGTTTTCCACATAGAAGGGGTACAAAACAGATTGTGCTTTTAAATATTTACTACTACTGAATGCAGGTGGTGTAAAGCAAGCCCCTTTGATGTTGGTTTTTTTCCTCTTCCTATTTTAATGATGTCCTTTTTATTAGTTTTTTTATTTGTGTGGGGAAAAAAATTCCAAATCCTGTCACTTTCATCTCACCCTTTTTGTTTCTGAGTTGTTTTGTCCCGAAATAAGTAATGGAGGGTTGTGGCGACATTAACAATACTAACACAGGTAACACAAAACAAAACCTTTATCATTTAAAAAAATCTTTCACAGGTCATGGTTTAAAAAAAGGGGTCTGTCTAGTTGTATTTATCTTGATTAGTTCTTCAACGAAAGTGCATTCTGTGCTATTTGAAATCATTTCCAAATGTAAAACCACACAACACTTTGTCAGTTTAGAATCTCTGTCAGTGGGCCTGTAAAAAGAGTTACTTTCAAAGAACAGCCTGATAAGTTCAGGAATGAATTTGCCTGCAGAATATATAAGGGGGGAAAAGAAACATTGAGAGTGGCTGTTTGATTACGGAAAGGTTTTTGTCAACACAAACCCCACCCCTACGGAATCACAGGAGTGCCAGAATTAAAAGCAAATGCACGTGGAAGTACAAAAATACAAATGCAGTCGTTATTTTGTCATTGCCTTGTCTGTGTTGTCTCCCCCCCCCCACTTGGCGTTGGTTTTCCTGTTTTGTTTCCGTTTTCGTCATTGCGTTTATGGGATGGTTCAGGCTGCTGACAAAAAGCAAAGACAATAGAAGGGCGGTTCTTAAATTTGGCGTTCCTGTGATTCCATACACAACATGCTGCAAGCTTTCTAGTAATTCTTAAACCTTCCTGTTTGTTGTTTGTGGCTTGTTTTTTTGTTTGTTGACGTTTTAACTGCACTGGTGGGTGTCTATAATAAACAAAAACAATCATTTCTGAAGCACGAAGATGTTAAGTTATTGGGATGGCTGAATTAATAAAATCAATGTTTAAACTAATGTCAAAGTATTTTCTTTGCCCGTTTATCCTGTAGAGGGCGATAGAATCAAACGGAGGCTAATTGGACAGCCGAATCAAACTTAATTCGGTGGATACAAAACAGCTAAATCGGACTGAATTGCTGTTAAAGGTATTGTTTCATTCGGATGGGAAAACATGGGGCGTATTAGTCGCGTTACAATTGGCTGAGGGTGTATATTGCTAGCCGCTCTATGATTGGCCACCCGACACGTCAATCATACCCATGGAGGCGTGAAATAGGGGAGCCCAGCGCTAGTCATTCGGCAGAAAGTGAGTCGTGATCATCCGGTAGACCCGTGGGTGGGAGGACGGACGGACGGACGGACGGACGGACGGACGGACGGACGGACGGACGGACGGACAGCCTTCCGTGTTTACCTCACCTCGAGTGCTGAGATCATTTGTCCAGATCTTCGTGGGCGGGTGACGAACATTTTGCTGTTTGGTTTTGTGGTTGATGCTCTTCGTTTGTGTGCGTTGACCGAGCGACACCGAGAGCGACACGCAAGCCGCCCCAGAAGGCTAAGCTAGGACGGGCAACGGGGCGGGGGTGGATTCCCCCTATTTTGACCCGCTTGGCGTAAAACAGCACGGCTGCCGGCATAGGAGTATGACACCCGTGGAAAGTAGACTTCATGGAGGCTTCCTTCTGGGAGACAAACCCGTTTCGCTGGGCGAGTGGCCGCAGGAAAGAGAGGCTTAGCTAAGCTAGTCGGCTAGCTTGCTCGTCGGGGGAAGTTGGCACGCGACAAATGCGTTACTGGACAAAAGGGACCCTCACGAGCTTAAATTCTGTCAGGTGGTTTGATTTAAGTCCCCGGCAGGCGAGCCATGGCGACAATTGGACTGTAAAGCGGGGGGGAATTAAGCCCGGAACGCCAGCTAGCAGCCTGTTAGCTTTAAAGTGGCGCTGTAAACAAAGGCTGCCACCTTCCCGTGATTAGCGCCATTTGTTGTCGTCCCAAGAAGACGGACCGACATGGATTTAAAGACGGCGGTGTTCAACGCAGCCCGAGACGGCAAGCTCCGGCTCCTGCAGAAGCTCCTGGAGAACAAAGATGGACCGGAGGTGGCTAAGCTTATGGGCGAGAAGACCAACGGCGCCACGCCGCTCCTAATGGCCTCCCGCTACGGCCACCTGGACCTGGTGGAGTACCTCCTGGAGTGCTGCTGTGCCCCTGTCGAGATGGGCGGCTCCGTCAACTTCGACGGGGAAACCATCGAGGGCGCCCTCCCGCTTTGGGCCGCGTCGGCCGCCGGCCACCTGAAGGTGGTGCAGTCCCTGCTGGGTCACGGAGCCTCTGTCAACAGCACCACGCTGACCAACTCCACCCCGCTGAGGGCGGCCTGCTTCGACGGCCACCTGGACATCGTCAAGTACCTGGTGGAGCACAAGGCGGACCTGGAGGTGGCCAACAGGCACGGGCACACCTGTCTCATGATCTCCTGCTACAAAGGACACAAGGAGATAGCACAGTACCTGCTGGAGAGGGGCGCCGATGTCAACCGCAAAAGTGTTAAAGGTCAGTGGGGCGTACGTATGGACACAAATATAAGACGACCCTTTGTCGGGTCGGTTTTTATGATTTTTTCCCCATAAATTATACGTTTTCCCTCCAGAAAATGTGTTTTATATATATTTTTTTTGTCATTCTATCCTTCTAGTATAACCCCCCCCCACCCACAAATCTTCAAGGATCTCAACAGCTGTTGATGAAAAATACCGTTTTATATCCAGGTGAATAGGGTATTATCCGCCCCGATACAAAATACGAATCACAATAATGAGGCTTCATTTTGATTCTGACATCCCCAAAACCGCACCAGATCACACGTCTCCCCTCCCGTAACCAAAGCAGACAGTCTAAATGTTAAAAACCCCTCTCGGCTCAAGTGATGATGAATGGACGGATAATGAGACAGCCTAGCCCGGACTCTTTGGGTCGACTGTTGGCAGACGTGTTTGGGTTACCTTATTTAGCTTCAGTGTGATCCTAATATTAAACATAATATGGAGACCTTTTGGACGGTGTCAGTCTAAACAGCAGGGGGTTGTTTTGCAGTCACCGGTTGGAAACAATAAGTCAAGCCATAAGCATGTGACTCATCCATCTAAAATGAGCAGTCATGGTAGGAACCATGTCATCGCCGACTCTGGGCGTGTCACAAACGTCTAACCGCTGCCATCCAAAACTTGCCTCAGCAGTAACCCGTACATTCCCGTCAGTTGTTCTATCTAAACTACAACACGCCTCATTCGGAACGTCACCGTGGAAGTTTGGCACGGGTTGCGGGGAGGATACTTTTGGGGAAAACACGCTAGCATACGCGCACTGCCGATATTCTATCGCTCTCGGACAAACAGAAGTCTGTGACTTGCGGCCAGTTGGCCACTTAGTCGCGACGTTCCGCTTTATGGCGGCCATAATTTTCAGCCAGTCTCGGTGCTTCTCAGTCTCAGCCAAGACTTTGGGGTTTGTTTTGACAAATTTAAGACATATAATTCATTTAATCCAGGAATTTAAAATCATTTTGTAAATTGGCTCTTTATGATATTGACTGTATTCCCATAACAGTCTAACTTTTTTCCAGAAATTACAACCATTTTGTTTTGTCTGTCATATTATTACAACTTAAAACTTGAGGTTTTGTTTATTTAATATTTCAACTATATGCTACTAAAATGACTATTTTTGCTTCTATTCTTCTAAATTTTATTCTCTTAAAATTGCAAGTTTTTTTTTAGAATACAAGTTCTTTCTCTTAGTATTACGATTTTATTCTTGCAAAATTATAGCAGTTTGGTCAATTTTTTCTTTAAATTTNAACAGTAAAACGAGTAAGAAACCCACTTGGGTCAAATACTCTGACCTCTCTTTGTGTTCAGTAGTTTGTTTTGATCAAATCCAAAATCATCCTTGTCTGGTGTCCAAATAGCACCTTGAGCACATTTCCACAGGACTACGTTTCCACACGACTCTTTCCACACTGCTCTCAGATCATGTGAGTTGGTTGGTTACCCATTTACACAAGCCTATACCTGTCTGGGAGAGAATGTCCTTTGCTGTGTGTTTGGAGAACTACAGTACATACAAAGAGTCTTTTGAATCAGCCTTTGGGTGTTTTGTCTCATGTTGTTTGAGATGTTTTCGTTATCGTTATCTATGTTCATTCTCTTAACACACACCTCATTACATCAGAATGCACAATTCTTTCCTGACATGACTGACTCAGTAACTCAGAACATTTGATGTGTGGGTAGTAGACACGTAGTAGACCATTTTAATTTAGTACAAGTCTTAGCCTTTTGATTTTAGAGACTTCTTTCACTTTGTGGTTTGGCCTTAGCTGGGTTATTTCACAGCTATAACAACTGTCTTGTGTCACCTCAGCAGTTAACTCCTTATGAACTTTCTGGCTGGACCGTGTATTAATTACAAACCATTTGACCCGTACAGTTATTCTTGACAGTCTTCAGTCTACTGTACTTCTCTAGGTCTAACAGAGGTTCTGCTTGTTCACTGGCAGTCAGTTGTACAACAGCCTGATACTTAAATTGTGTTTACCTCGTTACACGCGTAATTTTCTTCAGTGTCCATTTCCGTTTCAGCTGAGGATGTAACACGTACTTCATCTTTGCAGTCTTTGGTTGGAGGTCGGTGCAGCTACAGGAATCCTTGTCTGTTTTTGAAAGAGAAATCTGGAGAAAGCCATGGTTATATCAGCAGTGAAGACTATCTCATGCAGTTTGAACTGAATGAGCACATCCAGCAAGTTTGGGTTTAAGTTTGTATAAACAGTCACTGAAGGATGGGCAACCATTGTCATGTGATGATGCATCAAATACTACTTTGAAGTTTAGTTGTGGCCTTGACGGGTTGTATCAGTATTCAGAGTTTTTCACGAAGCTTTTAAAATACCCTTAAATTGTATGCAAGATGATTTTTATTTGTGCGTGTGGTAGCTCAACTTGGTAGCGGTCGTTTTAAATGTGTCTGCTCAAAGTTATATAGGACCCTTGGGTTGTTTGTTGGACTGTTTACTACAGTATGCCCAAGGACTCTGCTTTCCAGAATGCATGAAGCTGCTTGGACATTTTCAGTCAAACTAATGTGCATCCAAGTGGTGCCTGTAACACTGGAGGTAACCCTTGGCCCCTGTAAAGCCCACATGAAAATCCACTCAACTGCCACTAGTGAATGTGTCACCTTTTGGACTTTACTGGTAACAGCCTGCCACTTGTAGTCTGTGCCAATCAACACTTGCAACGCTTGGTCGTTGGCACCCACTAATGGAAAATCTGCAAGCTGCAGCCCCCTTTTCCTAAATTTCGCTTAAAAGGGCTCCCTCATGATCTTATTTATAGCTGCACACATCTAAAGACTTTCTACTGTGTCTATTCAGTGTTCCGAATATTCTGAAGCTCATTTCTCACAATATTGCATAGAAGTTCAGTATCTCGTCTCAACACTGGCAGGCTTAGCGCTCTGACAATACCTCGATCTAATAGAGCGATAACTCGCTGGCTATCTTGTCCCTACAGTCCATGCCATAACTGTCAGAAGAAGTACTGTGTACTGAACATTTGTCTTAACCTTTACAGGAGTGGTTACTGAAGACATCACAGCATCTGTATGACCTTTAGTAGTGTCAAAATCTGCCATTGCTCCAAACTGCCTGGTGGTGCCTGCGGTTGCATGGGGTACCTGAAACCTTAGCTCTGCGGTACTTTTCTATGTGCTTCAGGCCTAAACAGACACCTGACAGTTTTTTCAGCGCCTTCTTGCGCGTGTACTTGCTGTACGGTCTGGGCTGTTCTTTGGTCTCTGGTTACTGCTGTCAAAGTACACACAGGTCTGGGCTGTGCTGTGGGCAGAACCGCCCGTCCATGAAGGGACGTTCCATTTTAGAGGTTTGACCTCGCCGGCGCTGGCCATCCTTGCCATTGGTTTATTGGTTGGAAAAGTATCCTTCGAAGTGTAGTTGGGTATGTTAACCTGAAGCGTCCATTCTCTGCTCTGCGCCTCTTGTAGAAACCGCACGAGCTGTGGCACCTTCCACTCGTCGTTCGAATGGCGAAGGCTTATGCTATGTGTTTTGGGATCAGCTGCATAAGGCAGAAGCCGTAACTGTCACTGTGAACTCCTAATGACTCTAAACTACTTGTCTGGATCTCACAGTTGTCATGCAATTGTCTCAGCACATTCAGATGATCTCTTAAAAGGAGCTTTGACATGTTGGCAGTAATTACAATGTCTTTCTTCCCAAAGTTGGTTTGGAGTAACCGGTGGTAAGAGTGGTTGTCTCCCAACCTGAAGGTTGCCTGTTCGATCCTCCGTCCTCCAATGCTCATGTTGAAGTATCCTTGGGTAAGATACTGAACCCTCAGCTCTTGATGTCTTGTCATCAGTAGGTAAATGCGGAAACGGAGCACTTTGAGTGCCTTAAAGGCGAAAATATACAAATGAGAGACCATATCATTTTCCTGTAATAGTTCTAACAGCTGCTTCAGTCAGGGTGTAAACTTTTCTGTCTTAATGATGCATTAGTTTTGTGAATAGCTTACAGACTCGGGAATTCCTGCCACTGGCTTTTTTCACCATCATACTTGGCTATCATTAGCTTGTTGAAGTTTAACAACTTGTCTGGACTATGATAAATCCAACCACTCCCTTGTCATCTCCAAGGCTCCCTTGTTGCCTACAGTGAGCTTTCAAAAATGCTGGTTGCACGAACCTTGCAAGTGAGAACGCGGTCCACAATGGTCAGGACAGTCTGTTGGCGTCTCCTCTTGAGTGTCTTTGTCCAAGTCAGTTTAAATTTTGATAATGAAACTGCCTGGAACGCACATAAAGTATTTTGCTGGAAACTGGTCTTTTCTTTGCTGGCCTCCTCTTCTGGACGAGTCAAACATCCTTGTCGTAGCGACACATATAGTTCCTCGCTTCCTTTTCATTCCTGTCTAGTCCGCCTTGGCAGTGATCAGTTAATTCCAAAAGGTCAAAGAAAAAGGTCCTTACTTCCCAAGTTTTGGCAACAAAATGTAGCGGACTGAAAGCTTCTCAGTGATGACACAGATGGACGTATTTTCTGGAACTTTAAAGTTCAGCCTTTTTTGTTGAAAGCCATACGGTAGCAGCAGCAACATAACATTTGGCGTCTCAAGGGTGCAGTTTGGTGGCCTTAGGCAACCCGTCTCTGCTGTTGGCAAACGATGTGGTCCTGATTGCCTCATCGGGGTGTGACCTTTAGTTTTTACTGGAGGGATTTGCAGCTGAGTGTGAAGCTTCTGGGATGAGGCCCAGCGCCTCCTAAACCCAAGGCCATGGTTCTCAGTCAAACAGTTGGATTGTACCCTCCGGGTTGGGAGTGAGGTCTTGCCCCAAGTGGAGGAGTTCAAGTATCTCGTGGTCTTGTTCACAAGTGAAGGAATCTTGGTCGCTGTACCCGACTGTCGTGGTAAAGAGAGAGCTAAGCTGGGAGACAAAGCTCTGAATTTACCGATCGATCTATGTTCCCACCCTCACCTATGATCATGAGCAATGGGTCAAGACCAAAAGAACAAGATTGCGAATACAAGCGGGGGAAATTAGTTTCCTCCATAGGGTGGCTAAACTCACCCTAAGAGTTAGGGTGAGGTCTTTGATCATCCGGAGGAGCTGCTCCTTCACATCGAGAAGAGCCAGTTGAGGTGGCTCATGCATCTCGTCAGGATGCCTCCTGGACACCTCCCTGGTGAGGTGTTCTGGGTATGCTCAGCCGAGGGAAGACCTAGGACACGCTGGAGGGATTATGTCTCACAGCTTGCCTGGGAATGCCTTGGTGTCCTCCCGGAACTGTGGAAGAGGTGGCCGGAGACCGGGAAGTCTGGACTTCCATACTGCGACTGCTTCCCTTGTGACCTGGACCCGGACAAGCGGAAGAAAATGGAATGGAATAGACTTGAAATAATCTAAAAGTCACAACCCGTAGCATGCTCGCCCACGAGCGATGCTGATTGAGATGTGCCATTTTGCTTTGTTGATCCCCACTCTTGCGACTGCCAGCTGCCACCTTGCACAATGTAAAGAATCAGACTAGAAATAATCCAGAAAAACAAAGGGAAAATTTGCAGTGTGGAAATGATGGACAAACGGTCCCAAGCACAAATGGAATACCCTCTAGTGAACTTCCTATCCGATGTCTCTCCCAGGTGGTGACAGGCGGCCATTACGACGTGGACTGCCGCTTGGAGGACCCAGACGGCACGACGCTGTACAAGGAGATGAAGAAGCAATACGACAGCTTCACCTTCACGGCGGCCAAGGACGGCACCTACAAGTTCTGCTTCAGCAACGAGTTCTCCACGTTCACCCACAAGACGGTGTACTTTGACTTCCAGGTCGGCGACGACCCGCCGCTCTTCCCCAACGAGAACCGGGTCACGGCACTCACCCACGTAAGTCATCAATTTCCATATAATGTACTTACAAGCAGTTTCTTTGAAAAGTATACATATTATTTTATATTTTCATTGATTATTGTAATACATTTAGAATGTTGCAGTTTGAATTTCCCGGCTTGACTTCTTTAAAGCGCAATAAAGCATGCTCTTTTGTGGTTGGGAAAAAACACCCAAAGTATCCATATTTAAGCCAACAGTACATTTTCTTTTGGCTAAATTAAGCATTTTCACTCATAAAAATCCAAATGCAATCGCGGTTTGAACAACACTCCCTCATGCTATCAAGCTTTTCTAGACATCCATGATTTATGGTGGACTACGGCCCATTATAAGTTGAAAAAAACCCACATTCAAGCAAATTGTAAATATTTTTGGCTCAAATGCAGCATTTTCAAGCGTAAACATGGCTAAATGAACTTAAATACAAATACAGTATAAGCCATTAAGACGGGTCGGGAACCTTTTTGGCTAGGAGAGCCACGGAAGGCACACATTTTCAGATGTATTTCCAATACTGACTGCGACTACATGTGTGTATTTTTAAGCATGTCCAACAATTTTAAAATACAGTACGTCTCTGAAGTCATTTTTTTACATTGTTATACCAAATCTGTCCAGTAGTAAATAAAACGCTTCTTCCAATGCAACATTTGGTGTGCAAGGCTTTGCGCCGTACTCCGTATGTCTGTTAGTATTACTGCATTATCCAGATATAATCCAGTTTGGACGTCTGACCCGGAAACTATCGAAAGGACAGCCAGCATTGTCCCTGGCCATCCGCATTGCAGTAGAAGATGTATGGATGTATAGAAATGTTTATATTCCACCCCTCCCTGCATTAAGACCCCCAACTTGTGAATGTAGTATTCTAAATCGGGTACTAGGTGGCAGTGATTGTTGGGTGAGACCACCACCGTAGCACCAGACTTGAACAACTAGCCTTTGTTACAGGTTGAAATTAGATAAAAATCTCACAACAGGCTCAATAATTACATGATTATAGCATTATATATAGCAAAACCAGCTAAAACTCAACTCTGAACCCCTGACATCACTTCCTATCCACCATCCATTCTGTCCTGATGGGCTTATTTTCTCATTTTATCTACTATATTGGGTTGTGCAACTGTGTAGGTATGGCTCTATTTATGTTAAATTATATAAATTAAGATTTAGAAGATCATAAAAGGGGGTTTCTATGCCATGACTTTGGAGGGGAAAAAAAGATTGGCGAAATTCACTTCTGTTTTTTGGGGTTAATGATAATGTTTTTTTTGGGGGGCTAATAATGGTGTGTACTGTCTCATTGCCTGTTTAGATTTATGGTGGTTTGACCATTTAACAGTTTAACGGAGCCCTCTAGACATAGAATAACACCCCTATAGTCACCTTCACACTCATATCACCCAACATAGAAGATATAATGACAAAATAAGCCATTTAGGACCCATATAATACTTCAATAAATGTCTTCCGGATGTGTAAACGGGAAGGGACGTCGTGGATTCAGAGGTGAGGTTTAGCTGGAAAATGGCCACAACAATACCCTGTATCATCGGTATTATTGTGTCTGTTGTGAGATGATTGAAACCTGCAATAATTTGGCCATACGGTCTGGTGCGTGGTACTAGTGGCCAGTGTAGACTCCAGTTAATCAACTTTCTTCAATCCCACAAACTGTGTTTGTAATTTAGTTCATTAGGTCATTTTAATGCTTGAAAATGCGTAATTTAGGACGCCTCGTTGATCTACGATCCTTCTTTCCCAACACGATCCCAGCTGGAGTCGGCCTGCGTGTCCATCCACGAGGCCCTGAAGTCCGTCATTGACTACCAGACGCACTTCCGCCTCCGCGAGGCGCAGGGACGCAGCCGGGCCGAGGACCTGAACACGCGCGTCGCCTTCTGGTCCATCGGCGAGGCCGTCGTCCTCCTTGTGGTCAGCATCAGCCAGGTGCTGTTGCTGAGGAGCTTCTTCTCCGACAGGAAGACCACGACCACCCGCGTGGGGTCGTAACGCCGCGGGGACGCTGGCTGCTGTGCTTGTGTGCAGTGAGTGGCTTTTTTAGAACGGCAGGGGAAAATTTGGATCGTATTAAACTTTCAAACGCTGTTCTGAGAGACTCCTTGCAAATAAGTTTTCCACATAGAAGGGGTACAAAACAGATTGTGCTTTTAAATATTTACTACTACTGAATGCAGGTGGTGTAAAGCAAGCCCCTTTGATGTTGGTTTTTTTCCTCTTCCTATTTTAATGATGTCCTTTTTATTAGTTTTTTTATTTGTGTGGGGAAAAAAATTCCAAATCCTGTCACTTTCATCTCACCCTTTTTGTTTCTGAGTTGTTTTGTCCCGAAATAAGTAATGGAGGGTTGTGGCGACATTAACAATACTAACACAGGTAACACAAAACAAAACCTTTATCATTTAAAAAAATCTTTCACAGGTCATGGTTTAAAAAAAAGGGTCTGTCTAGTTGTATTTATCTTGATTAGTTCTTCAACGAAAGTGCATTCTGTGCTATTTGAAATCATTTCCAAATGTAAAACCACACAACACTTTGTCAGTTTAGAATCTCTGTCAGTGGGCCTGTAAAAAGAGTTACTTTCAAAGAACAGCCTGATAAGTTCAGGAATGAATTTGCCTGCAGAATATATAAGGGGGGAAAAGAAACATTGAGAGTGGCTGTTTGATTACAGAAAGGTTTTTGTCAACACAAACCCCACCATTACGGAATCACAGGAGTGCCAGAATTAAAAGCAAATGCACGTGGAAGTACAAAAATACAAATGCAGTCGTTATTTTGTCATTGCCTTGTCTGTGTTGTCTCCCCCCCCCCACTTGGCGTTGGTTTTCCTGTTTTGTTTCCGTTTTCGTCATTGCGTTTATGGGATGGTTCAGGCTGCTGACAAAAAGCAAAGACAATAGAAGGGCGGTTCTTAAATTTGGCGTTCCTGTGATTCCATACACAACATGCTGCAAGCTTTCTAGTAATTCTTAAACCTTCCTGTTTGTTGTTTGTGGCTTGTTTTTTTGTTTGTTGACGTTTTAACTGCACTGGTGGGTGTCTATAATAAACAAAAACAATCATTTCTGAAGCACGAAGATGTTAAGTTATTGGGATGGCTGAATTAATAAAATCAATGTTTAAACTAATGTCAAAGTATTTTCTTTGCCCGTTTATCCTGTAGAGGGCGATAGAATCAAACGGAGGCTAATTGGACAGCCGAATCAAACTTAATTCGGTGGATACAAAACAGCTAAATCGGACTGAATTGCTGTTAAAGGTATTGTTTCATTCGGATGGGAAAACATGGGGCGTATTAGTCGCGTTACAATTGGCTGAGGGTGTATATTGCTAGCCGCTCTATGATTGGCCACCCGACACGTCAATCATACCCATGGAGGCGTGAAATAGGGGAGCCCAGCGCTAGTCATTCGGCAGAAAGTGAGTCGTGATCATCCGGTAGACCCGTGGGTGGGAGGACGGACGGACGGACGGACGGACGGACGGACGGACGGACGGACGGACGGACGGACAGCCTTCCGTGTTTACCTCACCTCGAGTGCTGAGATCATTTGTCCAGATCTTCGTGGGCGGGTGACGAACATTTTGCTGTTTGGTTTTGTGGTTGATGCTCTTCGTTTGTGTGCGTTGACCGAGCGACACCGAGAGCGACACGCAAGCCGCCCCAGAAGGCTAAGCTAGGACGGGCAACGGGGCGGGGGTGGATTCCCCCTATTTTGACCCGCTTGGCGTAAAACAGCACGGCTGCCGGCATAGGAGTATGACACCCGTGGAAAGTAGACTTCATGGAGGCTTCCTTCTGGGAGACAAACCCGTTTCGCTGGGCGAGTGGCCGCAGGAAAGAGAGGCTTAGCTAAGCTAGTCGGCTAGCTTGCTCGTCGGGGGAAGTTGGCACGCGACAAATGCGTTACCGGACAAAAGGGACCCTCACGAGCTTAAATTCTGTCAGGTGGTTTGATTTAAGTCCCCGGCAGGCGAGCCATGGCGACAATTGGACTGTAAAGCGGGGGGGAATTAAGCCCGGAACGCCAGCTAGCAGCCTGTTAGCTTTAAAGTGGCGCTGTAAACAAAGGCTGCCACCTTCCCGTGATTAGCGCCATTTGTTGTCGTCCCAAGAAGACGGACCGACATGGATTTAAAGACGGCGGTGTTCAACGCAGCCCGAGACGGCAAGCTCCGGCTCCTGCAGAAGCTCCTGGAGAACAAAGATGGACCGGAGGTGGCTAAGCTTATGGGCGAGAAGACCAACGGCGCCACGCCGCTCCTAATGGCCTCCCGCTACGGCCACCTGGACCTGGTGGAGTACCTCCTGGAGTGCTGCTGTGCCCCTGTCGAGATGGGCGGCTCCGTCAACTTCGACGGGGAAACCATCGAGGGCGCCCTCCCGCTTTGGGCCGCGTCGGCCGCCGGCCACCTGAAGGTGGTGCAGTCCCTGCTGGGTCACGGAGCCTCTGTCAACAGCACCACGCTGACCAACTCCACCCCGCTGAGGGCGGCCTGCTTCGACGGCCACCTGGACATCGTCAAGTACCTGGTGGAGCACAAGGCGGACCTGGAGGTGGCCAACAGGCACGGGCACACCTGTCTCATGATCTCCTGCTACAAAGGACACAAGGAGATAGCACAGTACCTGCTGGAGAGGGGCGCCGATGTCAACCGCAAAAGTGTTAAAGGTCAGTGGGGCGTACGTATGGACACAAATATAAGACGACCCTTTGTCGGATCGATTTTTATGATTTTTTTCCCCATAAATTATACGTTTTCCCTCCAGAAAATGTGTTTTATATATATTTTTTTTGTCATTCTATCCTTCTAGTATAACCCCCCCCCACCCACAAATCTTCAAGGATCTCAACAGCTGTTGATGAAAAATACCGTTTTATATCCAGGTGAATAGGGTATTATCCGCCCCGATACAAAATACGAATCACAATAATGAGGCTTCATTTTGATTCTGACATCCCCAAAACCGCACCAGATCACACGTCTCCCCTCCCGTAACCAAAGCAGACAGTCTAAATGTTAAAAACCCCTCTCGGCTCAAGTGATGATGAATGGACGGATAATGAGACAGCCTAGCCCGGACTCTTTGGGTCGACTGTTGGCAGACGTGTTTGGGTTACCTTATTTAGCTTCAGTGTGATCCTAATATTAAACATAATATGGAGACCTTTTGGACGGTGTCAGTCTAAACAGCAGGGGGTTGTTTTGCAGTCACCGGTTGGAAACAATAAGTCAAGCCATAAGCATGTGACTCATCCATCTAAAATGAGCAGTCATGGTAGGAACCATGTCATCGCCGACTCTGGGCGTGTCACAAACGTCTAACCGCTGCCATCCAAAACTTGCCTCAGCAGTAACCCGTACATTCCCGTCAGTTGTTCTATCTAAACTACAACACGCCTCATTCGGAACGTCACCGTGGAAGTTTGGCACGGGTTGCGGGGAGGATACTTTTGGGGAAAACACGCTAGCATACGCGCACTGCCGATATTCTATCGCTCTCGGACAAACAGAAGTCTGTGACTTGCGGCCAGTTGGCCACTTAGTCGCGACGTTCCGCTTTATGGCGGCCATAATTTTCAGCCAGTCTCGGTGCTTCTCAGTCTCAGCCAAGACTTTGGGGTTTGTTTTGACAAATTTAAGACATATAATTCATTTAATCCAGGAATTTAAAATCATTTTGTAAATTGGCTCTTTATGATATTGACTGTATTCCCATAACAGTCTTAACTTTTTTCCAGAAATTACAACCATTTTGTTTTGTCTGTCATATTATTACAACTTAAAACTTGACGTTTTGTTTATTTAATATTTCAACTATATGCTACTAAAATGACTATTTTTGCTTCTATTCTTCTAAATTTTATTCTCTTAAAATTGCAAGTTTTTTTTTAGAATACAAGTTCTTTCTCTTAGTATTACGATTTTATTCTTGCAAAATTATAGCAGTTTGGTCAATTTTTTCTTTAAATTTTTGCTTTTTTGTACTTTTTTTTTCCCCCACTTATTTAATTAGGACTTTATTTCCGTAATATTTGACCTTTTATTCTGGTAACACTATCAGTTTTTCTGCAACTTTGTTTTGTTTTTCATTATTATGGCATTAAAATGTATGCGTTTTTGTCCTTAACATTGCAATATTACAACTAAATGCTACTAAAATGATAATTGTTATCTTACAACTTTTTTTCTCTTAATCTTTCTTGATGAATTATATATTTGGAATGTGCTGCGGGCCAATAAAAACACAGCCACGGGCTGCAAGTGGACCCCGAGCCGCACTTTGGGCACCCCCGACCTGATTGAATCAATGGCTATGTTGTTTGAAAGCGGGCTAGATATTTTATTTAACCAGGAAGACGACCCCGCAAGTCATTTAATTCTGTAATGAGACCTGCTTTATTAGGACCTTTTTACAATTATTCGGTATTTGCGATGGCTTTTCCATACTTCTTTAGACGGCAAACGAGTTGAGACTGACCCAACAGCACCTCTGCAGGTTGTTGCCGAGTAGCGCACTCCCAAATTTGTTTGCCTAGCGATACACCAATAATTCTACCCACTGGCGCCATCTAACATAACCAATAAATATAGCTCCTCGCACCTTTTGGGCGGTGTTCCCAAACGAGAGGCCTACTTTCCATTTTCTTCTGGGTGGGATGACCTAAATTGTGCTTTTACGACGGGATTTAATCTCGCAGATAAGATGGAAAGGAACCCGTGACGTTTTTATCACGTGCCCACGTAGCCGCTTTGGTCAAAGCCCAAAGCTCATTGTAGAAATAAAACTAAACCAAAAACCCAGCAAAATGTGAAAAATTCATCAAAAACAAAAAATGTAAAAGTATATACTTATAACTAATAAAAGCTTTATGTTTAAATTCACATAAAGTGTTTCTCTAACTGTTTTACAAAATAAAACAGACTGACTAGGCCATGTTCAGGTCAATTCCCGACTGCTTTGCTCATATGTGACCTGTATCTGATTTAATAAATAAATAAAAATTTTGGGCCATGTTGGTGTGAACAGCACAATTCTGATTTTCCCAAATGTGACTCGGGCCTCCTTCATTTGTGGATATAAATCCGATATGTACGCGACTGCGGTATGAGCGCTCAGGCGGCATAGGTCCGACATGTACGTCATTGAAAAGACACCTTCAAAGTAATCACTGATGTAGGCAGTCATGGAAAGGCGTGGTTTATTGCCTACAAACTTCTACCCCAAATCCTTGCCATCGTTCTCATTCATCTTCTACACAGAATCATTTGGTTGAGAAATGATTGGTTCCCGTTGCACAAGATTTGTGAAATTGCAACAAATGCGTTAACATTTATTTACGTTTACATATTAGATATTTTACATTTAATATTTAATCTCTCAAGTGCTCAAATAAAAGTAAATAAACGTGTAAAAAAGTAAAACCCTACTTTTGGCCCGTCCATCCTTTGATTTTCCAATATGTGGCCCCACCACTGGAAAATATTTGGACACCCCTGGTCTAGCAGAGAAATGGTACCATCGCAGCTCTTCCTGTGGCCTAGAAGTAGAGGCACTATTTGGTTTGTACGTGTATGTAAGTGTTGCCATGTCACTCGTTGGCACACAGAACTGCATCGTTTGGCGTCAGAGACTGCTTCGAGGCCTGGAATGTTTACCGCCAACCGTCTCTGTTTAGCCCGGATCAGTTGGGCTTGCAAGTACGGCGTAAGCTAAACAGACAACACTTGAACCAAGAACGTCCCTGCAGTCTAAATCAGGTGCAGGAGGCATCTCCACCGCCGTGACATTAATCCCCAAATACGCGCTCAAAGTCGGCCAACTCTAATGAATAACATTATTGTCACAGTTGGAAACAACTTAAATCACTTAACCCTTTTTTTTGGCCCTGAGATGTCCTAAAATATCTCAAATGCTTGGTATGTGGGTCAAGCTCCCAGTCCTGTACTTGCCAGTATAAAAATGACTCACTCCTTATTACTTTGTTTGCACTTCCTCACAAATACTACGCCGTCTTAAATCCCTGGCTCGCCAGGTTTTACCGGCGATGCCGCCCACGTCCCCGCCGCGCCGAAAACAGCGCAGGTTGTCGGGTGAAGATGCAATTAGCCGTGATCCCTGCAAAGCTTTGAGTGAAAGGGAATTACACAAAGCAACACGTCTTGTAATTGGGAAGCAGCTCTTGTTGTGCTTTCTGTGAAGAGAGGTCGGTAAAAAATGTTTGTTTTTTTTTTTACCATAGATCCAAATTATCCATCCACAAATATGAAGAAAAAATACATTTTACAGAGAACAAATAGTTTTATGCCCTGCGATTGGCTGACAACCTGTCCGGGCTGTACCCCCACCTCTCGCCCGAAGTCAGCTGGGATAGGCTCCAGCATACCCTTGCGACCAGATTATAGTTTTACATACAGCAAGTAATAATGAAGTCATTATAAATGAAAAATTGAATGGGCAAAAAGTAGATTTGTTTCAGTAATTTCATACTAAAAGTGAAACTGGTATACACATTGTGTGCACAATAACCATTCTTTACATAGACTGATGTATTTCAAAAGTTTATTTCTTTGAATTTTAATAACTGAAAACTAATGACAATTCCAGATTCAGTATCTCTGAAAATTGCATTACTTATGACCAATGGGGGAAAAAAAATCTAGAAGTTTAGAAAGATCATAAATCTCCTGACTCCAAATATAAACACAGAAACAGACTTTATTTGGTGGAAAAAAAATACATTGACATTAAATATTTAAGCACCAAGCGTTAGCGACACAAAGGCCTGGTTAAAACTGCTACGTTTGTTTTTTTTTCCAAAATAATATATATGTATTACACCTCTGTCCTTACATTTTTGATAAGATCTGGGCATGTCAACAAACTTTGATGGAACTCACCACTAAACTGAAACCATAATTAACTCAGTTCAGGAAGGTCAACTCTTCGTCATAATTGGTGATTGGTAATTTAGTGAAGTGTCAGGCGGGGCGTCAGAGGCTTGGACTTTCAGAGTTAGTGCAGACCTGCCAACATGTACAAATTTATAGTACTCAACATGCTAGCTGACTTGAATACGCTTCACGGCGCTCCATTTTGTTGCATTTTCCTCGTTTCAAGTTCAGTCTGCACAGTACAGACAAATTGATTAGTATTTCAAATACTTTCTGTCCCCTGGAGGGGGCATGACAAAAAATAATAGAGAACCACTGCCTTAGCTGAAGTCATGTTGCACCTCCTTTAGTTGAGAATAACCCATCAGCGCCCCTGCTTGTTGCCGACAAGTAGTGCACTCAATTTTGCCTGTATTGCTTTGCAACGATCAGTTCTTTGTGGCTGTTTATTCACGTTCATTTAATCTCCTCTTGTTTTTTTGTTTTTTTTTTGACCATAATGTTTTTCTTCTGCACAGGCAATACGGCGCTCCATGATTGCGCCGAGTCCGGCAGTCTGGAGATCATGCGGATGCTGTTGCAGTACAGAGCGTCCATGGAGCAGGACGGCTACGGCATGACCCCCCTGCTTTCCGCTAGCGTCACGGGCCACACGAACATTGTAGACTACCTGACAACACACCACCAGGTGCGGCTTTCTATCACTTATTAACCCTAAATGCCTTTTTTTTTTTTAATTAACACCTCATGATTTCGCTGTACTGTAAAAATGTTGATTGTTGTTCACAGTGAACTTATCCGCGTTATTTTTGCTTAAGTATTACAACATTGATTCAGTTGCTGCTGTGTAGTGCAAGTAAATGACCTTGTTGTTAAAAAAAAACAAAAAAAACCTAGACAAGCCACAAGGAGCGCATCGACGCCCTGGAGCTCCTGGGAGCCACGTTTGTGGACAAGAAGCGAGACCTGCTCGGAGCTTTAAAGTACTGGAAGAAAGCCATGGACTTGAGGTACATGGACAGCAACGACGTGGTCCATAAACCGGAGCCCAAGCAGCTGATCATGGCCTACGACTATGCCAGGGAGGTGAGTCCTTTAAACTGTGAGTGGACTTTAGAGCTCCAAAGTGCGCTGAGAAGCCATTCACCATTGTCCATTCGCCAGGTGACAAACGGAGAAGAACTGGACGGGCTCATATCGGACCCCGATGAGATGCGCATGCAGGCTCTGCTCATCCGCGAGCGGATCCTCGGCCCACAGCACCCAGACACGTCCTACTACATCCGATACCGCGGCGCCGTCTACGCCGACTCGGGGAACTTTGAGCGCTGCATCAATCTGTGGAAGTACGCCCTGGACATGCAGCAGAGCAACCTGGACCCCCTCAGCCCCATAACGGCCTCCAGCCTGCTGTCATTCGCCGAACTCTTCTCCTTCATGCTGCAGGACCGGGCCAAGGGGCTGCTGGGGACGTCCGTGTCCTTTGAGGACCTGATGGGGATCCTCACCAAAAGCGTGCTGGAGATCGAGCGAGCCATACGGCACAGGAGGTCGCTCCCCCTTGACCCCGCCCAGCTCAGCAAGGCCCTTTCCATCATCCTGCACCTCGTCTGTCTTTTGGAGAAGGTGCCATGCACGACGGAGCAGGACCACTTCAAGAAGGAGACCATCTACAGGTCCGAACACATCTCTCTCAGAATGCAAACAATTAGAGGGTGCCTGGCGGGAGTCATTGTGGTCGTCTTCACCGTTTTCCTGCACATTTCTGCAGGTTCTTGAAGCTTCAGCCACGTGGCAAGAACGGCTTCAGCCCGCTCCACCTGGCCGTGGACCGCAACACCACCTGCGTGGGCCGCTACCCCGTCTGCAAGTTTCCCTCGCTCATTGTCACCTCCATCCTCCTCGAGTGCGGCGCCGACGTCAACTGTCGAGACGATGATGATAACAGGTCTGTTTTTCCACCCTCTCTTGATTCCTGCCCCAGAATAGTTATCTGAATGGTGACAATTAGAACTGTTGACTTGTCACAAAAAGTCATTTAAAAAGTGTAGTTTAATTTAAAACTAATTTTAGTTTGAGGAGTGTGATCCCCCTTTAGTTGGAACACACCCTCCGGTCACCCTTTTTAAAAATGGGGACCACCACCCCAGTCTGCCAGTCCAGAGGTACTGTTCCAGACTTCCATGCAATGTTGTAGAGGGGTGTCAGCCAAGACAGACCTCCAACATCCAGAGCCTTGAAAAATTCAGGCCGAAACTCGTCCACCCCCGGAGCCTTGCCATTGGGGAGTGATTTAACTACCCCAGATACCTCAGCCACGGTGATAGAACTGTCCGCGTACGTGTCCTCGGACTCTACTTCCTCTGTGGAAGGTATGTCAGTGGAATTGAGAAGGACCTCAAAGTATTCCTTCCACCAACCAACTATATCCTCAGTCGAGGTCAGCAAGCCCCCGTCCGCACTGTAAACAGTGTGAACTAGGGACTGCTTCCCCTTTCTGAGGTGTCGGACGGTTTGCCAGAACCTCTTCGAGGCCGACCGACAGTCGTCCATAGCCTCACCGAACTCCTCCCACACCCGTGTTTTTGCCTCGACCACCACCGAAGCCGCATGCCGCTTGGCCTGCCGGTACCTGTCAGCTGCTTCGGGAGTCCCGCAAGCCACCCGTGCTTGATAGGACTCCTTCTTTAGCTTGACAGCAGCCCTAACCTCGGTGTCCACCATCGAGTTCGGGTCTTGCTGCCAGTACTAACACCGTCCACCTTGTGGCCGCAACTACGACTGGCTGGCTCAGCAATGAAGGCACGGAATACGGCCCGTTGGGACTCAATATCCCGGTCTTCCTTCAAGATGCAGGCGGAGCACTGCCGGAGTGGAGAGTTGAAGACTCGACGAACGGAAGACTCTGCCAGACGATCCCGGCACACCCTCACTACGCATTTGGGTCTGCCAGGTCTGTCCGACCCTCTTTCCGTGACATCTAATCAAACTCATCACCAGGTGGTGGTCAGTTGACAGAGACCTGTGACCTAGAATGTCCTGGTGCCAAGTGCACTTGTGGACATCCTTATGTTTGAACATGGTGTTTGTTATGGACAAACTGTGGTTCGCACAGAAGTCCAGCAACAACACTCCACACGGGTTCAGATCAGGGAGGCCGTTCCTCCCAACCACGCCCCTCCAAGTCACACTGTCATTGCCCACATGGGCGTTGAAGTCTCCCAGTAGAACTATGGAGTCACTAGCTGGGTTGCTCTCCAGAACCCCTCTGATAGACTCCAAGAAGGCTGGGTACTTTGAACTGCCGTTCGGCGCGTATGCTCAAACCACAGTCAGGACCCTTTCCCCAGCCCAAATGCGCAGGGAAATAACCCTCTCGTTCACCGGGGATGACTCCAGCACAGAGGCACTAAGCCGGGGGGCTAATAGTAAGCCCACCCCAGCTCGCCGCCTCTCCCCTGCAGCAACTCCAGAGTAGAACAAGGTTCATCCCCTCTCAAGGAATTTGGTTCCAGAGCCCAAACTGTGGGATGAGGACAGGAGTTGCAATGTGATTTTCGTCCTGGTCGCGGAACACTGGACCAGCTCTACAGCCTTGCAAGGGTACTCGAGGGTATGTGGGAGTTTGCCCAACTGGTCTACATGTGCTTGTAGACTTGGAAAAGGCATTTCACTTTGTCCCTCGTGGTGGCCTGTGGGGGGTGGTCCGGGAGTACGGGATTGGTGGTCCGCTATGACGTGATATTCGGTCCTTTTACAATCAAAGCAGGAGCCTGGTTGGCATTGCCAGCAGTAAGTCCAGCTTGTTTCCGGTGAACGTTGGCCTCCGCCAAGGCTGCCCTTTGTCACCGATTCTGTTCATAATCTTCATGGACAGAATTTCAAGGCGCAGTCAAGGTGTTGAGGGAGTCCAGCTTGGTGACCTTAGGATCTCGTCTCTGCTATTTGCAGACGATGTGGTCCTTATGGCCTCATCAGGCTGTGACCTTCAGCGTTTACTGGAGCGGTTTGCAGCTGAGTGTGAAGCTTCTGGGATGAGACTCAGCACCTCCAAATCCGAGGCCATGGTTCTCAGTCGGAAACGGGTGGACTGTACCCTCCGGGTTGGGAGTGAGGTCTTGCCTCAGGTGGAGGAGTTCAAGTATCTCGGGTTCTTGTTCACGAGTGAGGGAAGGTTGGAGCGTGAGATCGACAGACGGATCGGTGCAGCATCTGCAGTAATGCGGTCGCTGTACCGGACCGTCGTGGTGAAGAGAGAGCTGAGCCGGAAGGCAAAGCTCTCTGTTTACCGATCGATCTACGTTCCCACCCTCACCTATGGTCATGACCGAAAGAACGACATCGCGGATACAAGCGGCGGAAATCACTCGCCTTATCAAATCATTGAGGGCTCTTTTGTGCAATTAGTGGATTTAAAGAATTATTAATTGGACACTAGGATAATTAAAAAAATAAGTAATATATTCATGGTTTAAAACAGTCTTATAGTATAATCATTTATTTTAATGCCATAATATTCAGTAGTTAGGTTTAATTATTGCAAAGTTAGTGAATATAAATACAGTAAATGTCTTACGTGTAAAGTAATAGTAGTAATGATGATAGTAGTATTAATACGTGTCTGTGAAATTTCATGACGTGCCAACACACAAAAGGGTACACAAAATTACATTAGTAAAGGAACACACCTCCCAAATCACTACTCATTAGTTCCTCATTAGTACTTCATTAGTTCCTCATTAACTACTGTATTTTTGTGTCCCTTATTGTAAAGTGAGACCCATGGAGTTGCAGAAACAAAAATGAACACCATGCTTTTTAGCTAATTTGAAGGGTGCTGATTTAAAAAATGACATAGGGTCCCTTTTTTTTGGGGGGGGGGATTGAATGTAGTAGGAATTGGCTACTGTTGCATGCTGCAATGCGTACATTAATGTGAATCTGTGAAGACAGAATCAAGTACTATTTGATGGATATTAACATAAATTAAGCACGGAGGAGGAACTCAAATGACATAATAGCAAAACTCCAGCAGTAATCCGCTTGCATACTGACATTTCCATCTTCTTCCATCATTATAACCTTATATACCTCATCACTGATGTTTCGGTGAAATTGTGCCTTATGACAACTGTGCTAATCCTGCTAAGAGAAGTGAAGCTCAGATAGAATGAATACCAGTGAATAATAGAATGAATTCTAGTGAAATAAACCGGTGTAACGTGAGCAGTTGCACAAGAATCTGGCTTTCAATGTTTCCAACATTTGCGCGTGACACCACTTTCCCCCACTCTCCTGCCAATCAGCCCGCTTCACATAGCCGCGTCCAACGGCCACTCGGACATCATGAACCTCCTGGTGTCCTGGGGGACTCACTTCGACAGCACCAACGCCTTCCAACAGACGGCCTGCGACCTCCTGGACGAGAAGGAGCTGGCCCGGAACGTCGTCCTGCCCATCAACCACACCACGCTCCAGTGCCTGGCCGCCAGGGTCATCGTCAAGCACAGCCTCCGCTACCAGGGGAACATCCCCGAAAAACTAGAGGCCTTTGTCCAGCTCCACAGATGATGTCTCGCGGATGGACGATATGTAAAAAAAAAAAAGAGAGAAAGAGAGAGAGTTGGTGGAATCAGGCCTCTAATTGGGAAGGAACAGAGTAAACGATGAATTGACATGAAAAGACAGCAAAGTATCTCTGCTTGAACTCAAGGGATTTTTTTTTTTGCGCAAAAACATTTTGGCATATTCCACAATGCTATTTATTATCATGAAATGACACTTGAGAGATTTTTCTCCATGCTGGCTCCAACTTTTGCCACCTGTCTTTTTTTGTCCAAAACAAAAGATTGACATCTGCTGGAACACCCCCACCCACCCCCATTTCTGCTGTTGCCAACACGTTTTTTTTCTACTTTTCCAACTGAATTGTCATTCAAATCTGGATATCTGCCATGTGGACGTGTGGATTCTACGGGACGAGTCGTGTTTTTTTTTTTTTCTTTTTTTTTTTCTTGGTGGTGGGGGTTCAAGAGGTGGAGGTTTCCGCTTACAAGTGTGCACAAAGCTTTACATATACTATCTGCTAACACCCTAAGTGCTTTATTCCTTCTATGCACAGGCTAGGCTGTTGGAAAGAGACTGTTTCGGTTTTTAGTTCTGTGTCTGCAGTACCTCGTTGCTCCGCGCCGCTCTTTGTCGCGAACAGACTTGGGGGGAGCGTTTACAGATCATGGAGGGCAAAATCCCTAATGAATTGTACACACAGCCGCCATAAAAAACCACAGTGAACAGCCCAGTGAGCCGCCCCCCTCTCCAGCCCGCTCCCAACGTAACATCATAGCACAGGACACCCCCTCATAAAAGAGTAAGACCTTGAATGGTCTTGTTTGCACATTAGCTTCTAAGTGTTGAGGGGGGGGCGTGAAAAGGGCTTTTTTTTCCCCCCCACCATCATTTGTAGGATTTCATAATAGGGATTTTGGGTTTTCCACCAGGAACGCTGACATAAAAAAAAAAAAGTATGACCACTCCCAGGGCAACTTGGTCTGAATCAGCACTTTACTTCACAGCTGAGCTTAAGATTGGAATATGGCATTAATCCTGTTCACATCTTAACGAATTTGACAATAAACCCATGTTGCACTTGTACGTCTGCTCGTGTTTGTTTTTTTACTGATATGGCAACATGGATTGTTTTAGGATAGCTGGGTATTCCAAGCATGGTCCTAATATTTCACTCCAGGATTTTCACTATTCAAAATAGTCAAAACATGCACACATGCTGTGTTGTCCGCGCTGTTTTTTTTTTTTTGAGACAAATAACTTTAATAAATCCCAGTCAGATTAACTTGAAATTTCTCACACCACGCAAGGGACTCTTTAAAACACCCACTATAACTTGAAGGCAAGGGTGTCCAAACTTTTCGATATATTGACTAGATAGGACAGCTCTTGTATAGTTCAGGCTGAAATACTTAGTGGTACGCACACCAGTCAGACTAGATAGGACAGCTGTAGTGTTGAGAGCCTGGTGCAAAATCTAAATAATTTATCTTTTAAAGAAGGAGGCAATTCCAGATGGGAATGGTTGACGTGTCAAATGACGATTGTTAGGATAAAATGTAGTGTGGCCTCTGCCCATCAACGAAGGTCGTTTGGGTGGCATCACTTATGTTAGCATCCTATTTAGATGTAATGATGGCCATGGACCCCACCAATGGCGGTCAGTAGGGTGGTATCACCTTCATTAGCGTCCTATTCAGATCTAATGATGGTCATGGACCCCACCAATGGCGGTTGGTAGGGTGGTATCACCTTCATTAACATCCTATTCAGGTGTAATGATGGTCGTTTGGGTGGTATCACTGTCGTTAGCATCACATTCAGATGTGATGATGGTCATGGACACCGCCGACCATGGTCTGTTGGGTGGAATCACCACCATTTGCATCCCATTCAGGTGTAATAATGTTTATGGACCCCACCAAAGATGGTTCTTTGGGTGGTATCACTTTAATTTTCATGCCGTTCAGGTGTATTGATGGTCTTGCAGCCCAGCAGCAATGGGCGTGTGGGTGGTCTCTGACCATCGTTACATCTGAATGGCATGCTAACAAAGGTGGTACCAACCAAACGACCATCGTTGGCAGGCAGAGTCCACTCCATTGTATCCTAATTGTCATTTGACACCAATAAAGAGCCAACCATTCCTGTCAGAACCTGTCTCCTACTTCTAGAGGATAAATAGATTGTGGGAGGAAACCAGAGTACCCAGAGAAAACCCAATGCCCAACGGAGATTCAAACACTGATCACCTGACTGTGAGGACAATGTGCTACCCACTCATCCACCGTGCGGCAAAAACTGAATAAAGAATAAAGTCAAAATATTTTGGGATGAAGTCATAAAATTAAGATAATTTTAAAATATTTGATTTTTAAACAATTATTACAAATGCAAGTGAGTTCATATTAATTATAAACGTCACTGTAACACAAAGCTTTAAATGTGTTCCCTTTAAATATACTAAATGGTTTTCAAACTATATCTACGGGAGTTGGTTTACAAAATAGAAAACATCAAAGAGACCCTGCATTTTTGGAATTTTTTATTTTAGGTTTGGCCACCCCGGTGTATAGTGTTGCTTATAATCGGCGGCAAATGTCCCAACCGCCAACTTGGGGCCCCCAAAATGTCTCATAAAAACTGTGTGGCTTCTTCGGGCTGGGCTGCACGGGTGAAGGCCTGACCACCCTGGTATGGGCACCCTGGTATCCCACGTCCAAGCAAGGTGCGGTCCCGCCTCCACTCAGGCACTCAAACCCCTCCACCGCCGTAAGGTGTTCGAGGGAGGAGCAAGCCAGTATAATATCTGAATATTTCAACTGACATGACTCACTCAAACCAGTCTAGGTTTTCTTGATAATTAAAGTGTTTGATGTGTCATATGTTTCCCGTCTGTCTTTTCACAGCTGTGTATTGCATCAGTTTCACTCTGATCCGTTCCCGTCTGGGTGTACAGGGAAGGTCAGAGGGAGCTGCATCGTGTTCTTGTAGATCTGGAGAAGGCTTATGACAGGGTGCCCAGAGAGGAACTGTGGTATTGTATGAGGACGTCTGGAGTGGCAGAGAAGTATGTTAGAGAGGTGCAGGACATGTACGAGGACTGTAAGACAGTAGTGAGGTGTGCTGCAGGTGGGACAGAGGAGTTCCGAGTGAAGGTGGGACTCCATCAGGGATCAGCTCTGAGCCAGTAGCAGAGATGAAGATGCTGAGGTTTTTTTTTTGGGTGTGACCAGGATGGACAGGATTAGGAATGAATACATAAGAGGGGGACCTCACATGTTAGAGCTCTTGGAGATAAAGTGTGAATATACTGGTAGAACGATGCTAAGCTTTGACCTGCCAGGCAGGAGGCTTAGAGAAGGACCAAAGAGGAGTTAATGGATGTAGTGAAAGAGGATGTGAAGGTCGTTAGTGCAAGAGAAGAGGATACAGAAGACAGAGTTAGATGGAGGCAATTGATTCGCTGTGGCGACCCCTGACGGGATAAGCCCAAAGGAAAAGAAGATCCGTTCCCGTCTGGATGCAACTCTTTCCTAATCTGGCACAGGGTGGTCGCAAATTATTTATCAACCTGGCGAAAAAAAAGGCCTAAAACGTTTGCCAGTGAAGTACAAAGATGGCAAAGGCAATGCATAGCAACCCCGTGTGTAGAAGGGGTCGCAGTATCCTACATGATGGAGTTATTGATGGTGCTTTGTATCTATTAGCGTACCAACACGTGTTAGCATGAATGTTTAGACTGCCATTTGTCGAGCTGACAACTGCAGCACGAGAAACCGGTCTCTGTCTGCTACGTGTTTGACAGGTTCGAGTTCATGCCGGGTATCCTACTGCACCTTTCCCCAACACCTCTGGAATGTCGCCTTGACGTCGTCTTTTGAATTGCCGCGTTTGCAACCTCACGGGAAATAAAAAATCATGCTGGTGATTTACAGGTTGTTGGTGCGGCAGAAACACCGACTAAATGGCTGCAATACACACAACTGGATTTTCCCAGCATTGATTCCCGCCCTTGAGTCATAGAAACTGATTGGAGGTGGCACAAAATCCACTTTAATGATCTCCATTGCAACCACAAGCATGCTACAGTGTATATAAATACATCTGCAAGCGGTCACATGGTTGGAATTTATAGCCAATCAGCTTTATGACGCTTGTGCTCAGATAACCTACATCAGCCATGTTCAGGTTCTTTGTTTAGGCCATGAAACAAAAGTGTTTGTGGGCCTGGGAGTGTGGAACAAGCCGAGGGTTGTCACACACCCACGGAATCGAAAGCGTGACTTGCCATGACTTTGCTGAACTGAGTCGTGTACGCTGCTCTGTCTGTCTGAGCAGATCTGATAGTGCGCTGTTTTGCACGGTATCATCTCAAGGGATAATACAAACACATCAATACAGGACGCACTAATTAATAAACATACTGCATCACGAGGGCATACAAATAAATACCCATCCCACCAAAAAACATATACTTTATATATAACAGTACAGCCACCGCAAGGCATGCTGGGTTACTTGTGATACTGTCACATTTTTGCTTGATTGCCAAAAAACGGGGAGGTTGTCAGAAGTAAAGGAGTAAACATAATCTTTAAATAGCTCGTATTACCGTTGCAGCTGGACTGCCCAGCATGGCTTGCGGGCATTTGGAAATAAGTTGGAATTTATGTGTTTAGCGCTTTGTTGTTTATGATGATTACTGTGATCACTAACTTCTTTTCTTTTCGCACCGTGAGCAAGCCTGTCGCATTTGATGCCGCTAACATAGAGGCGGCTACTCCACCAACTTTTCTAACCCTGCAAGTCGAAAGGTTTGCCAAAAGTTAGCAAACTTTAGAGTAGTCGGTGTACAGCAGGGGGCGTCCACGGAGCCACACAGCTTTTCCCACAGAGGCCGGCATACTGACAAATGATATGGGGGTGACTTTTTTTTATTTATTTTTTTACCTACCCATATGTTTTTATATTTAGAGAAAAAAAAAACCTCCCTCTCAGCTTTGTGTATTTTTTGTTTCTTGTAGATCATATTTTTTTGTAATGTGTCTTTGTCATAATCTTTAGACTTATTATAGCTTTTACCCCACACAATTTTTCTAAAATGTATTTATTAATTTGAATTTTTATAATTTATGTATATTTTTTTCATAATTTGCCTTTTCAATTTTATTATGACTATTTTAATATTTTTTAATTTGTTTTGTAATTTATTTATTCCTGTAAAATGGCTGCTTTTTCCCCCCATTTTAGTTTTTTTTTTTAAAGGTTTTTTTGTGTTATTGTATTCTCTAGAATGCGTTTTTGGCCGTAATTGGCCCTCGAGCCGCACCCCTGGTGTACATCTTGTTTAGCTTCGTTGTGTTTATTTAGAACATTTCTATGTTTCAAATAGCCGGGCACATGTCCTAGTTGTGTGAGCAACATTGTTATCCAGCACTGCCTTAATCCTCTTGGGTGTGGATTGACCAGAGCTGCGCAGGTTGTTACTGGAATCTTCTTCCACTCCTCCATGAAGGACATCACTGGTGGAGCTGGTGGATGTTGCACACCTTGAAAATGCCCCACAGGTGCTCAGCTGGGTTCAGGTCTGGAGGAAACATACTTGGTCA
The DNA here is from genome assembly GCA_024372805.1 of Oostethus manadensis. Classification (NCBI taxonomy): domain Eukaryota; kingdom Metazoa; phylum Chordata; class Actinopteri; order Syngnathiformes; family Syngnathidae; genus Oostethus; species Oostethus manadensis. Next base: position 209,245 of record QODF01000323.1, read on the forward strand.
CTTCATCAGTCTCAGCTTCCTCACCACGGTACCTGTCATCTTGGAGGTGAGTTTGGGCTCTTCATCATCTTGGAAAACCTCTAAAGAGGGGTACATGTTACAGTGCATGTTGAAATGTTTGCTAAACCACAGCTCTCCCAGCGCCGACAGCACTCGTGCACCCACCACATTAGGCTGTTTTAACCAAATGTTATGTCCATCCATTTTCTTCCACGTAACCAGGTCTGGGTTGCGGGACTTAGAAGGAATGTCCAGACTTTCCAGTCCCTGGCCACCTTTTGGTCTTAAGGCCTCCTCCCGGTTGGGCATGCCCTGAAAACCTCACCAGTAAGGCATTCGGACAGATGATCGATCCACTTCAGCTGGCGCCTCTACTCTGAGCGACTCTGGGATGACTAAGCTCATCACCCAGGTAGGTTGGGGTGATTCCAGCCATCCATTGGAGGAAACTCATTTCAGTCTCTGGTATCCGCATTCTCGTTCTTTCAGTCACGACCCGAAGATCATGACCATAGCTGAGCGAGGAAACATTAACCACCCAGTTGATTGAGTGGTGTTCTGGGCATGCCCAACCAGGGGCATGCTGGGAGAGATCATATCTGGCCTGGTAACGCCTTGGTGTTGGCGTGGTGGCGGATATTGGTAGATCTGGACATCCTTACTGAGACTGCTGCCCCCCTCACCCAGACCCAGAAGAAAATGGTGGTCTCATCCCAGAAGCGTCACACTCTGTTGTAAACCATCCCATAAGGTCACAACCCGATGAGGCCATCAGGACCACATCATCTGCAAATTGCAGAGACGACATCCTAAGGCTCCCAAACTGGATCCGGTCGACGCCATGGATAAGTCTACAAATTCTGTCCATAAAATTTATGAACAGAATTGGTGACAGAAATCAGCCTCGGCGGAGACTAACATTCATCCGGGACGGGCTTGAGTTGACGGGCTGGCAATGCGAACCAGGCTCCTGCTCCGGTAGTATAAGCAGCTCTGAATCCCTGACATCACTTCCTGTCTACCTCTCTTTCAGGTCCCTTGGGGAACACGTTTATAGTAACACACACTGGAAAGAGTTTTATTTATGTCATAAATGGCTCATTTACTCATGTCTATCTTATATATCGGGTAATACATATGTAAAGGTGACTATAGGGATGTTAGTTCATGCCTAGAGGGCTCGAATGTAATGTTAAAAACGTATTTAGAAGGTTGTAAACAGGTTTTGTAGGGTGTAACTATGAAAATATTCCGTTTATGACTAAGGAATCCTACGTAGCGGAAACTCTCTCATCACGGCCAGGTCTGCAACCAAGCAGTCGTGATAAACGAGGGACTACCGTGCCGCTATCCAAGCTGTACGCTGACTACTCTATATTGTCCCTTGACTAGATGTACTTTGGTTAAAAGTTTTGCTCTGACTTGGCAACGGGTGCGATCTCAGCCTACATGTGTCCGGTCTATATTTAGTCCGGAATAATGCCCAGATGGAAAGGTGCCCCACATTAAGCGCCCTCTTTTTCCGCCACGTGCACGGATACCTGCCTGGGACTCCGTCGCCAGACCCTATTCCTGTCTTTGGTCTAACTACAAGCGACACCCACTTTGTATCGCCTTATTCAGCACGCAGTCCCGATGGGAAGAGGGGGGAAATTTTGCAATAGCAGGACTGGTGGAACCTTCCCTAAGCCGCCTTGTTGGTGGAAGCAGATGCACGGAGCGCTTCGGGATAGTGAGCGCGCCGTATCCTGTTTCACGTGTGTGTGTGTGTGTGTGTGTGCTGCTGCTGCAGCAAATGCGTGTATTTATAGCTTGCTGTCGGCTTTCTCTGTCAATGCAAGAAGTCCGGAACACACTCCATACAAAACAGTAAAATGGAAATCCAAGGACATTCCCAGGACTCTCCCGGGCATTCCTCCTAGCAGGAAAACAAATCTGTTTCTGTGAGGTCTCCGTGTATGTCATGTGAACAGAGTCCTGTTTTTATTTTTCATTCTTAATATTTTTCAATTATTTTTAATTGAATTTAGATAAACAATTGCATGTATTTAAATTCATATTTATGTTTTATTCAAACACAACATTGAATAAGTACAATTTTGGGTTCACGCCTTTTTCCGGATATGCTTTTTACTGTTACAGTCTGCTTGCATTGGGGCCGGAGTGATTGCGAAAAAGGGGATTACGTAAAAACTAGTTATTCACCATATATTTTTTTCAAGCCGATACTGACAACTTTCGATATGATACTGGTAACGTAATTACACCTACTTTATTAACATTTACATTTAAAGAAGCTTGTGCACTCTTGAAGGTAAGACGGACTAAAAAAATTCGGGTTGGACTGTACCTGTACCAGATTTGTCCTGATCAAATAGAGTGGTGCCTTGGTTAACGTCATTAATCCCTTCCAGAAGGTCCGACTCAAACCAAAACGGACTCTAACCGAAGCAAATTTTCCCACAGAAAATCATGTGATTCCAGTTAATTTGTTCCAGTTACTCAAAAATGTTAGTAGAAAAGAAATGTTATAAGCAATAATTATAGTTTTACATACAGGAAATATGGTGCAAAAATGACAAATTACAAATGAATGGACAACTGGACATTTAACATCACTTTTACCAATTTATTTGGGAAAAGAACATAAAACCATCCATTAATGACATGACACTAAGTAAACACATTCGGCCCCAATCGAAAAGCTCAAATATATGCAGTATCATAGTACACATTGAGCAAGAAGCAATAACCATGTAGCAGGAGAACCGCAGTGTAGAGCAGAAGAAGGCATCTGGCACGGCCTAGCAAGGTGCTCTGCATTCGGGCAGCCGCTCCGAGCAGCCGCTGTGATGCCGCGGAGCTCTCTGGCAAACTTTTTGCACTTTTCACAGACGAAGTGGCTGATGAGGTTTTTTTGTGCTGTGTAGACATTTTTTTTTGGTACAACTACCAAGTCTCTGAAACCGAAAGCTTGTTTACAAGTGAGTTTATAAGTAACGTCACATAATATCATGATCATAATATATCATATATCATAATTTAATTAATTATTGTGCCCCTCTAGTCAAGACAAGTCATAGTCTTGACTTTTTAGGTCTAACAGGCAAAAAAAATGCCTTTTTAACAGCATAACCGTCCATTAAATAATTTGACAAGTACAATGAACGCATTTTCGATTGTTTTTAACAGGACTTAAAGACACAGAAAAAGAGCGCAGCCAGGATGTAGTCATTGCAAACCGGTACATCAACAAATCAGCCGAGAGACCTAATTAACGTCTTATGCAGGCACGCTCGTGCGTGTGAATAACTTTCAACCGACGCTCCCGCAGTCCGGCACTCACGGAAACGTAAGCCGCACCCTCGGTAAACCCGGTCGGACGTTGATAGACGCATTCAGTGCGTTGTCCGGGCGGACGTGATGTAGCAATTGTCACAGCAGTCCAATACGTTGAATGGGCACGCATTTCCGCTCTGGTGACTGTAGGGATGTTATTTCATGTGTAGAGGGCTCTAATAATGTCGAAAAACATATTTAGAAGGTTGTAAACGGGTTTTCTCGCTATAAGTTTATGCCTCTCGCTATCTCTATCTGTGAGGGTAAAGGTGACTGTAGGGATGTTATTTCATGTGTAGAGGGCTCTAATAATGAAGAACATATTTAGAAGGCTGTAAACAGGTTTTCTCGCTATATGTTTGTCTCTCTTTCTAACTGGGACTGTAAAGGTGACTATAGGGGTGTTAATTCATGTGTAGATGGGTCTAATAATGTTAACGAACATATTTAGAAGGTTGTAAACGGGTTTTCTCGCTATATGTTTATGCCTCTCGCTATCTCTATCTGTGAGGGTAAAGGTGACTATAGGGGTGTTATTTCATGTGTAGAGGGCTGTAATGTTGAAAAACATATTTAGAAGGTTGTAAACAGGTTTTCCCTATAAGTTTCTCTCTGAGTGTAAAGGTGACTATAGGGGTGTTATTTCATGTTTAGAGGGCTCTAATGTTGAAAAACATATTTAGAAGGCTGTAAACATGTTTTCTCACTATATGTTTGTCTCTCTTTCTAACTGGGACTGTAAAGGTGACTATAGGGGTGTTAATTCATGTGTAGATGGGTCTAATAATGTTAAAGAACATATTTAGAAGGTTGTAAACGGGTTTTCTCGCTATATGTTTATGCCTCTCGCTATCTCTATCTGTGAGGGTAAAGGTGACTGTAGGGACGTTATTTCATGTGTAGAGGGCTCTAATAATGTTAAATAACATATTTGGAAGGTTGTAAACGGGTTTTCCCTATAAGGTTCTCTCTATCTGAGTGTAAAGGTGACTATAGGGGTGTTATTTCATGTGTAGAGGGCTCTAATGTGGAAAACCTGTGGAAAACCTGTTTGCAACCTTCTAAATATGTTTTTCTCACTATAAGTTTCTCTCTATCTGGGAGTGCAAAGGTGACTATAGGGGTGTTATTTCATGTTTAGAGGGCTCTGTCGAAAAACATATTTAGAAGGTTGTAAACAGGTTTTCCCGCTATAAGTTTCTCTCTATCTATCTGAGTGTAAAGGTGACTGTAGGGGTGTTAATTCATGTGTAGAGGGCTTTAATAATGTTGAAAAACATATTTAGAAGGTTGGAAACAGGTTTTCTCGCTATATGTTTCTCTCTCTATCTTTTATCTATCTGGGAGTTTAAAGGTGATTATAGGGGTGTTAATTCATGTGTAGAGGGCTCTAATGTGGAAAACCTGTTTGCAACCTTCTAAATATGTTTTTCCGCTATAAGTTTCTCTATCTATCTGAGTGTTAAGGTGACTATAGGGGTGTTATTACATGTTTAGAGGGCTCTGTCGAAAAATATATTTAGAAGGTTGTAAACAGGTTTTCCCGCTATAAGTTTCTCTCTATCTGAGTGTAAAGGTGACTGTAGGGGTGTTATTTCATGTGTAGAGGGCTCTAATAATGTTAAATAACATATTTGGAAGGTTGTAAACGGGTTTTCCCTATAAGGTTCTCTCTATCTGAGTGTAAAGGTGACTATAGGGGTGTTATTTCATGTGTAGAGGGCTCTAATGTGGAAAACCTGTGGAAAACCTGTTTGCAACCTTCTAAATATGTTTTTCTCACTATAAGTTTCTCTCTATCTGGGAGTGCAAAGGTGACTATAGGGGTGTTATTTCATGTTTAGAGGGCTCTGTCGAAAAACATATTTAGAAGGTTGTAAACAGGTTTTCCCGCTATAAGTTTCTCTCTATCTATCTGAGTGTAAAGGTGACTGTAGGGGTGTTAATTCATGTGTAGAGGGCTTTAATAATGTTGAAAAACATATTTAGAAGGTTGGAAACAGGTTTTCTAGCTATATGTTTCTCTCTCTATCTTTTATCTATCTGGGAGTTTAAAGGTGATTATAGGGGTGTTATTTCATGTGTAGATGGCTCTAATAATGTTAAAAAACATTTTTAAAAGCTTGTAAACAGGTTTTCTTTTCTCCCGCTCATGTCTGGAAGCAATTAACCATGATTACTTTACTCCACAGTCTCCACTTTGTTGCAGTGCTCCTCAGTCACTTCTTGGATCAAATGTGTCTCCTTATTGTGGCCCTCGTGGTGAGATGAGTTCCGTCCTTACGGCACTTTAGGAACCAAACCACTTAGGTTGAAGCCACATTTTTAAGTAACTTATGGAAGGGTGTGGTGACCACAAAATGAAGCACTTTGGTCCACAGTCTCCACTTTGCTGCTGCCCTCAGCCTGCTCTTGGATAAAATGTTTTGTCCTTATGTTGCTAGATCTTCACAGACGGCGCTAACATAGACCATCCTTGCACGGCGTGTGAAGAACCGTGAATGCAGCGTTCATCCTTCCAACCTCAGCAGTTGAGGGAGCCCAAATTCTTCCCCGTTGTCCCGATGTCGAGGAATTTGAAAGTGCAGCTCGTCTGCTTCGACGCGCCGACAAAAGGACGTCACGTCAGACGAGTCGGCGCGCCTGCCGACTGTAAAACCAGACGCCGGCGGGAAAACGTGAGCAGTTACGTAAGTGTCAGCCTCCGCCGTGAAAGTAGATAGGCCGGGTATTAGCATGCGGATCAATGGGGTCCGACACTGAGGCGGTTCCTGGGCTGAACTCCCGATGGCCAGACAGCTCATCCCTTATCCCTTCCAGTCACATGGCGTGTGTATATTTAGGGAAGGAGAGAGGGATTGCATGCCACTCATCGACTCTCCTTCGGGTCAGCTGTCAAAACACAACGCAAAAATAGGCGGACAATTATCTGGCATGGTGGTGATCGCCATATATCACCTTGATGTGAAGTACTTTGGCCAGAATTTGTACTTAACGTGATGAATTTTTCCCTTTTCTAATGAAGTTTAAAATTCCCAAAATGTTTTTGTGCGTGTATATCTCGTCACAACCAGTGAATACACCGAAGACGGAAACGGCAATGGCGTCGGAAAATGGGTACTCCTCAATAGGAAGCGCCACGTTACGTTTGGTTTCGTTATTATGGTAGTTATCCAACAATAAGACCATTTTTAATGACGTCCCAGCAGGAAAACGGCTAAACCTTGGTTAGTGTCATTTATTTGCTCCAGACAGTCCCACTTTAACCAAAACGAACTTTAACCGAGTCAGTTTTTCCCATAAGAAATGATTGAAATCCAGGTAATCCGTTCCAGAAAGGCAAAAATGTGTTAATAATTGTACAATGTACATGCAAAAGACAATTACAGTTGCACAGAAATACACATAAATGACCTTTATTAAAGGTGCTGGTTGTTGATCTCGCTGCCACATCGTCACGTCACGTCTTCACTGAAAGTAAAAGTAACCCTAAATGTTTATTTCAACTTTTTATGCCTCATTTTTATGCAATTTCAATTGTTTTATGTTTGTAAAACTAACAAACCTGTTTTGTGTTAACATTTTTTGTGAAGTGACTTTGTTTGGTGATTAAAGAAAAACAAGCAAACATGAAAAACATCACATTAATGACCTGACAAGATTGCACGCAACCAATCAGAGGGGGGGAAAAAAATGGGCGTTACCCGAAGAACATGCTAACCGTGGCAAATGGGCCGCAAAATTGTTTGTATTTATGCCCCTGCTGCTGTTATTATCAGACCGTATATAAGGGCTGTTATCTGCGGGACAGTAAGTCGCAATACCGCCTCTCACCACCGGTGGCAGTAATACGTCAGTCACTTGTTAGGCTCAGAAAGGGTGAGAACCCCGCATACGCTCAGTTTTGAAGTTCCTGGCAGGCTTCTCTACATGTCTAAAAATGCATGTTACGTCGTCATTCTCGCCACTTTGCGCTTCATTTTTCGCGGCTTCACAGTTTTTCGAAGTCATATTAAGTAATAAATCACGCTGTGCCGTGACTAAGTATGGCCAATTACTAGTAATAACTATGCTTATTTAAGCAAATATTGTGTATTTTTGGTCCTCATGATGGATTTTGGGGGGACTTGAATTGATTGCCAGCTTGATCGACTTATTGATCGATTTATTGCAGGCTTGAAGTATCCCTAATAAAAACACAGGCTGCTGTTGCAGTTGTCACTAAAACTAGACTCTGAACCCCCCTATGTCACTTCCTGTCTGCCTGCCAATCTCTTCCCTCTTATCACGTGAACATATTTGTAGCGACACATTTTTGTTTTTTTGTCATAACTGGCTTATTTTCTGTTATGTCTAATATATTGAGTAATGGCAGTGTAAAGGTGACTATAGGGGTGTTAGTTCATGTCTAGGGGGCTCTAATAATGTTTAAAAAGAAACATATTTAGAAGGCTTTTTATGCTCCAACCATGTAAAATTTGCATTTATAACGAGTGCAGAGGTACAGTGTATCGGTAAAAATTTGGTGAAGTACACACAGCCGTGGTAGGAACCCAACAGGAAAACTGTGTTGGGCACCCCGGGATACTTGGCACTCCCCCCCCCTTGCACACACGCACACCTCACTTATGCAAATTCCAAGCGTTCAGCTATTTGCCGATGTAAAGTCTCTTTGCAGTTCGCCAGCGGTTCCGGTTCCGTGACTGCCCTTTCATACGCAACTCTCTGCGCCCACGTCCCGACAGGTCTGAGTCACGGCGAGAATGAAATGGCGGGTAATGTACAGAACCGGTACTAGAGGCGAGAAGGAGGGGAGCCCCGTTGGAGATGATGGCGTCTCAGAGGAAACGTGGGCAGTGGCGATGAGTCAGCGTGACTTTTTGTGGCAGATGGGTTGGCATCGCTGACAAACACTCGGACCTACCTTGAGTTCTGAGCGGAAAAAACGGTCTTTGTTAGTAGATAAATGAAATGCTTCAAATCCGTTCTTGCTGGATTCCATTTTCATTGCAGCTGAGAATACACGAAATGGAGGGACACCACGAAGTCATGAAATCTATAAAGTGGCCAGGAAATCATTAAATTCATTCATGTTGCCTCTAATTTTCATGGCAGCTGCAGAATGGTTGATAAATGAGGTCATGAAATATTTAAAACGGTCATGAAAGAATGAAAACAACCATTCTCGTTGGATTTGGTGTTCAATGCAGCTGCGGAATCGTGAAAAAAGCCTTTTCATCAGTAGCGAAATGAGGTCATGAAATATATAAATTGGCCATGGAATGGTAAAATTCACTCATGTTGCGTAAGATTTTCCATGCAGCAACAGAATCATCAAATAAGAAGGCCTTAGTCAGTAGCGAAATGAGGTCATGAAATATATAAATTGGTCATGAAGTTATTACGTAGATTCACGACGCATTGACTTGTAAATACAGCTGCAGTGTCATCGATGAAATGGCCTTCATTGGTAGAGGAATCAGGTCATGAAAAATATCCAACGGTCATGAAATGATTAAAATTCGTTCTTGTTGGATTCGACTTTCAATGCAGCTGAAAATACATGAAATAAAAGCCCCCAAACAAGTTAAGAAACAACGCCATGAAGTATATAAATCGGTCACAAAATGGTGAAATCCATCCATGTTGTGTGGGTTTTTCAGTCCAACCACAGAATCCTGAAATAAAAAGCCCTTTGAGGTCATGAAATGTATAAATTGGTCCTGAAATGGTTAAATTCATTTTTGCTGCAGCTGGACAACGAGCAACTGAAAGGCGTTGAATTTGTCAACAAATGAGGCCATGCAATATCTAAATCGGTCATCAAACCAACAAATTCCCGTATTGGCTTTTCAAACTTAACTACGTATTTCAAATGTGCGTGAATCATTCATCAGTAACTTCAACATTCGAAACAATCGGGGTCAATTTCACAATTGAATGAGTTAAGCATTTGAATGCCATATTTTGATGGTGTTTTTTAACTTGGGCTTTAAATTTGGAGTCCTCTTGCAAGTTGCAGAAGACCGCGCGTAAGTGATTCTGCAATTCCGCCTAGCAACAAACGATACCGGGCGTTTTACTGTTTGTACCGGTGACTAGCTTCCTTTTACGCTTGTACGGCAGGTACAAGAAGTACAGTCAATGGATACTGTGGAGTCATGGATGTTATCATTTCACCTTAGAACGTCTCCGCTGGGGATGCCGGTCGGGCAGACGGAGACGCACGCACATAAATCGTCACCTAACGGGGGAGCCCCTAATGCCTCCATTGGAGCGTTGGAGTGATGACAGTGATGACGGTGGATTGTTCATTGGCCGTGCGACTGCTACACGGTATGCTGGCGTATCCGCTGTCTCCAGCTGGTGTCCATCGCTCTGCAGATGGTAGCCCACAAGAAACACTGCTCTCCCTCACCTTCCGGCCGCGCACGTGAGCCGTCCGAACATTTGTCGCGTTCACGTGTTCTCCCCAAGAGAGAAAGCGCCGGCCTTACTTGAAATGTCACTTCTAACCTGCGCCGCCTGTTCGAGCCCGGAACAGACTATTTGTACTTCTCTTATTTCCTAGTAGTTGAAAACTGACCTTGGAACAGATTATTTTAAATTCCATATCTCTTATAGCTAAAAAACTGACCCTGGAACAGTTTACCTATTTATATAACATGGTCTCCTATAGTCAAAAAACAACCTTGGAACAGATTTTTCCATATCAATTTTAATGATTTCCTAGTTCAAAAACTGGGCCTGGAACAAATAATTTTTGACGTCTTTGGGCTCTAATTTTGTGATTGGCGCAGTCGGCGCCGGTGGTCATTTCGTTGGGCGTAACACAGTGCGCAGCCAATTTGGTAGACCGAACCGTGCCTCGATGGGTGTGGCGGTGCCGACCGTTTCTGCCTGGCGCGACGACAATTTCGTGCCAAAAGCTGAGAGCAGCCCGCCAGCTCCAACCTGGTTTACTCTCGGCGCAAGGCCAAGCGCAGCCGTTCTAGTGGTAATTTGGCTTACTGGCGCGCACACGTCACCAAAACCCGACAAGCCGGTTTCCACAATGTCAGGCACGCTTGAATGCATCCAGTAAGTCCCAGTGGGGGAAAACTCTTACCTTACCTGTAATACCAACCTCAACACGGGGCTCTGATAGTTTTTGTTTTGCATCATTGAACCGTTTTTTTCCCGGTTCTCAGTACGTCGAGGCAGACCTGATTTATGATACTCGACCTTATATTCGGCTACTGCAAGCTCGGACCTCCCGGACCGAAACATCACTTTCCGTCTGGGAGAAGTTTGGCCGTCTTCCGCTATCTTCATGCATGTTCAACAAAAGTGGCCATTCGCTTCTCCAGCGCCGCATTCAAAGGTGAACAGAGGAGCTCGTTTGATTGGTGACGATTTGACCCGGCTGTGTTAAACCCAGTCACGCCTTCGCTCCTCCCTCTTTGCCACTTGCACCAGTAGGAGGGATGGAGGCGCACCTTTGCCAGGCTGTGCCTGGCACGAAGTTTCAAAACACGCCCACTGGTGAAGCGCAGGCGAGGCGCAGTCTACGAAATTAGAGCCCTCTATCTCCTATAGTCAGAAAACTGACCATGGACACAGTTTAAAAAAAAAACAAACAGACTAATTGTATTTTCATGATGTACTACAGTCAAAAAACACATTATTTGTAACTTGGAAGAGATTATTATCTGTTATAGTACAGTAAAAAAAAAAAACCGGAACCGAGTATTTCAATTTCCATTATATCCTATGGTAAAAACTGACCCTAGAACCAATTATTTTTGATGCCATTATCTCCTGTAGTCCAAAAACTGACACTGGAACACCCTGGAATGAGATTATATCTGCTTCCATTATTTCCTATAGTTGAACAACTGACCCCGGAACAGATCGATGGTATTCTACACTCAAAAAACTGGCCGTGGAAACAGATGACTTCCATTTCTATTATTTCCTGCGGCAAAAAAGAAAATAGACCCTGAAACAGAAGATTTTCATGTCATGCTCTTCTTTACAGCAGTCCAAACTACTGACCCTGGAACAGTTACTTTTTCCAGTATTTCAAAATCCAAACAACTCGGAGGTTGACCAGAGTTCCACTCCGTTGTGTCAGTGGCACTGGGTTGGTGCAGGTCACGTGGAAATTTGGGCCTTTTATTAGCGGGACATGACACCCCCGAACGATACCGTCCACGCAGCCACCCGCGTGCCGCCATTTTACCCTCGTTTTATTCCCCACAAACTGAGTCCCCGGGTCACAACGCAGCGAGGGAACACAAACTGGCGGAGAGGAAATAACCGGGCCGCTTGCTGGGAGGCTGTTGATGCATCCGGGGAAAGGTTGTCGTGCACAGCAGGAAGACACGTCACAACGATTGCGTTGCCTCGTGCCTCCCCATGCCTTTCACCACACACACACACACACACACACACGCTAGAGACTGGCATGGCCGACATGTGCAGCCCGGTGCTATCACGTTTTAGCACCCTATTCCCTTTCATTTCTGGTCAGGTGTCGGGATGCTTCTGTGAGTTTGTTTATCTGTGTGTGTGTTTTTAAAGCGACACCGTGCACTATGTTCTGTGTGTGCGTGTGCCCTTATGGAAGTGGCTACTTGCTGTACTGTACGTACGCATTGTCACATACTCAGCTCCCGGGTAGCTACAAACGCCCTAAAATAGAGAACAAAACCAGAGACACGTGGCAGAAAACAGAAGACTGCTATCACAATGCATCAAAAAATAACCAGAATAACAAAGGCTCAGCCAATGATCAGCTCCAAGATGATCAAAAGACAGGCTGGAGTTACCTGTAAGTACTGTGACCGTTAGATGTCTGCGTGAAGCTAATCTGTTTACAAGAATCCCCCGCAAAGACCCTCTGTTTAAAAATAAGGCATGTGCAGAAGAGGTTACAGTTTTCCAAAGAACACATCAACTAACCTAAAGAGGAACAGAGGAACATTTTGTGGACTGATGAGAGTAAAATTGTTCTTTTTGGGTGCAGTTTGTGAGAGGAGCCCCAAACAATGAATTCAAGCCACAGTAGACAGTGAAGACAGAGAAGCATCATGATATGGGCATGTTTCTCCTACTATTTATCCCATAGCAGGGATCATGCATCAGTTTGCATACGTCACAATACTTGAAGAGGTCATGCCCTTGAAAGGGCAGTTCCAACAAGACACAGAGCAAAATCAGAGACATGTGGCAGATAATGGAAGACAACCATCAAAAGAACCAGAATGGCAAAGGCTCACCCAATGATCAGTTCCAAAATGATCAAAGACAGGCTGGAGTTACCTGTAAGTACTGTGACCGTTAGATGTCTGCGTGAAGCTAATCTATTCACAACCCCCCCCCCCCCAAAAAAAAATCCCTATGTTAAAAAAAAGGCATGTGCAGAAGTGGTTCTAATTTGGTACAGAACACGTCAAATGGCCTAAAGAGAAATGGAGGAATATTTTGTGACTGATGAGAGTAAAATTGTTCTTTTTGGGTCCACTTTGTGAGACGACCCCCAAACTCTGAATTCATACACAGTGAAGACAGTGAAGCATCATGATATGGGCGTGTTTCTCCTACTATTTATCCCATAGCAGGGATCATGGATCAGTTTGCATGTGTCAGAAAACTTGGAGAGGTCATGTTGCCTTATGCTGAAGAGGACATGCCCTTGAAATGGCTGTTTTAACAAGACAATCACCCCAAACACACTAGTAAGCCAGCAACATCTTGCTTCCAAACCAACAAAAACATGTTATGGAGTGGCCAGCTCAATCCCCGGACCTTCATCCAACTTGTGTTCTTTTTGTTCAACAGTGGTTTTGGTCTTGAAACTCTTGGCTGTTTATGCCCAGTGTCGTTCTTATGGTGGAGTCATGAAACTTAACTGGCGCAAGTGAGCCCTGCAATGCTTTGGATGTTGCTGTGGGGTCTTTTGTGACCTCTTGAATGAGTCATTGAGGCGTTCTTGGGGTAATTTTGGTTGGTCGCCCACTCCAGGGAAAGCTCACCACTATTCCATGTTTTCACCATTTGTGAATAATGGCACTCGCTGTGGTTGGCTGGAGTCCCGATGCTTTAGTGATGGCTGTATGACTTTTTCCAGACTGATAGATCTCAATTAACCTCAGTTATGTTTATAACATGTATATGTTTATAACAAATACATGTCCAAGAAGTTCACGTTGTTGTTCTATGGTTATCGCCGCGCTGTGACGGCGAATAAGGAGAAAGAAAACGGTACGGTGTGGACATTGTCTGTCATGTTTCTCCCTATGCATGTTTTGATCACGTTGCATTTCATTCGTCACGTGTGGCCCCTTCACCGAGGACAGGAAATCGAAGCATTAAGGAGAGCAGCTGCTATTTGTGTCGTGGGTGCCCATGGGAGACACCATCCTCAATATGTGCACTCAATAATGGACTCAGGTGTCTATTAATACTCCCCCCCTCCAACATGCCTGCCTGCTACTTGGCCGGCTCGCGTCAAAGGGATAGCTGCTGCTGGCAGTAAAGCCTAAAAGGCTGTTCCAGAAATAAGCCTGGTGTAGGTAACTCTAGATGTCTGGCCTGTGACAAGACACAGCTTGGAAGTTCATCCTGTGTTCTGCTATTGGACTCTTGAATACCATTTTGTCAAGAAAGCTGCATTTGTGGCTGAATTATTTTAAACATGTATTGTATTTAAAGTTCATTAACATGGAGAGTTGGTGTGTATTTGTGTTTACACCCTGTATGGATGACACGTGCTGTTGCGGGGAGCGGGTTGTTATTATTATTTTTAAACCTGTGCAGGGAGCGCCCTCTGCCGGCCAGTCGCAAGAACACACCACTGGTTGGCCTTTTTCTTTTGAAATAAAGTTTGGTTTTGACGGAGCGCTCCAGTCCAACATGGCGTCCCTAGCAACCGAGCAACATCCCCGGGTGAGTACCACGATGAAGGTGTGGATAGACAATGATTAAAGGATCTTATTCGGAGGGTTTTGTAGAGTTGATTGTTTTCTGTGTTTAGCCTGGCACTTGCTAGTCGGTGCTAGCCCAACGCAAGCTAGCCGTTTAGCCGTTAGCTTACACTTGCTACGCTGTTTCTATGATGAATATGTCTGTGTTTAGCCTGGCACGTGCTAGTCGGTGCTAGCCCAACGCAAGCTAGTCGGTGCTAGCCCAACGCAAGCTAGCCGTTTCTTTAGCTTAAACTTGCTACGCTGTTTCTATGATGAATATGTCTGTGTTTAGCCTGGCACGTGCTAGTCGGTGCTAGCCCAACGCAAGCTAGCCGTTTAGCCGTTAGCTTAAACTTGCTACGCTGTTTCTATGATGAATATGTCTGTGTTTAGCCTGGCACGTGCTAGTCGGTGCTAGCCCAACGCAAGCTAGTCGGTGCTAGCCCAACGCAAGCTAGCCGTTTCTTTAGCTTAAACTTGCTACGCTGTTTCTATGATGAATATGTCTGTGTTTAGCCTGGCACGTGCTAGTCGGTGCTAGCCCAACGCAAGCTAGCCGTTTAGCCGTTAGCTTAAACTTGCTACGCTGTTTCTATGATGAATATGTCTGTGTTTAGCCTGGCACGTGCTAGTCGGTGCTAGCCCAACGCAAGCTAGTCGGTGCTAGCCCAACGCAAGCTAGCCGTTTCTTTAGCTTAAACTTGCTACGCTGTTTCTATGATGAATATGTCTGTGTTTAGCCTGGCACGTGCTAGTCGGTGCTAGCCCAACGCAAGCTAGCCGTTTAGCCGTTAGCTTAAACTTGCTACGCTGTTTCTATGATGAATATGTCTGTGTTTAGCCTGGCACGTGCTAGTCGGTGCTAGCCCAACGCAAGCTAGCCGTTTAGCCGTTAGCTTAAACTTGCTACGCTGTTTCTATGATGAATATGTCTGTGTTTAGCCTGGCACGTGCTAGTCGGTGCTAGCCCAACGCAAGCTAGCCGTTTCTGTAGCTTAAACTTGCTACGCTGTACTCCTAGCAAGAATACAAGTTCTGTTTTTTGTTCGTTGGCTTATATATGATTATGGACATGTTCCCAACACTACTGTGTGCCTTACTTACTTTAGCTTTGATGTTTGTAAGTCTTTAGCGTGTTACCAATATTGTTATTAACCATATTAAAGGGGACCTGTTATGATTTTCCTCTCTTTTGAGTGTTACAATGTTGAATTTTCGTGGTAAACGATGCCAACGGGTCCGATAATAAGGTTTGCGCATTTTAAAGTGAGTCCTGAAAGAAATTTGCTTTGCGTTTTCTTTATAACGCAGAGCAACCCGGAACTCCTTATATGATCAACGTCTAGCATTAGCTCCTAGGAAATGTTTGTCGGGGTGTGAGGGAAAGCTAATTTTGTCTAGCAATAGGAAGCAGGACTATCTGCCAAAGTGTTGCTGAAGACCGACCCCCTTCCAACGTGTCTTGGTCGTGTCAGCAAAGCAAGCTGTAAGTAACAGTGTCGTAACTGTTTATTTTCATTCATTTCTGTACCGCTTATCCTCATTAGGGTCACGGGGATGCTGGAGCCTATCCCAGCAGACTTTGGGCGAGAGGCGGGGTACACCCTGGACTGGTCGCCAGTCAATCGCAGGGCACATATAGACAAACAACCATTCACGCTCACATTCATACATATGGACAATTTAGGGTCGCCAATTAACCTAACATGCATGTTTTTGGAATGTGGAAGGAAAGCGGAGTACCCGAAGAAAACCCACACACGCACGGGGAGAACATGCAAACTCCACACACAGATGCCGAACGGAGATTTGAACCCAGGTCTTCCAGATCTCCTGACTTTGTGGCAATGTGCTAACCACTCAGCCACCGTGCGGCCACTGTTTATTTTGTCTAAGTAATGTGTGTGTAGGGAGCGGAGGGAGTGTTACCTGCATGCGTGCACATTTAAAGCTAATAGCCGTCAAACGCCGACGTTTTAAAACGATACATCGCCGTTTACTATCAACGCCTACACCGCCAGAATTAGGAAGGGGAGTTCGGCAGCTGTCCGGAAATCCGGGAGCGCTTAGGCGTGTGACCAATCACAGCATCGTGGGCTCGGCGGGAGGCTAACCTGGAGGAGAGGCAGGACACCCAAGGAAAAGATGCGGAGTCTGGAAGATCTAGATTGCTTTCTTTGTTACCGCGTGTAGCTGCTCTATAGGAGTCCAGAACCCGATACAAATCATGTATTGAATGAGTATAATTGGTCCCCTTTAAGCATAATGCGGGGTTTCCGTGCTATTTTAAAATCTTGCCTTGCTAAAAAAAAAAGAAATGTAAATATGTTTATAATATTGTGATACACTTGTGTTCTGCGTATTGACTAAGTATGCATGATTGCTTCAAGCAGGGTGACTCAGAGCTGCCATCTTTACCTGATAATCAGCAAAGTGTGGAAGAAAGACAGTCCAAGAAGAAAGCCATACAGTTCCTCGAGGAAGCCGAAAAGACCCGGATACTGTACGTTTAGTGGTGTGACTCCCAAAGCAAAGCACTAAACATCATCCGGGACAGGAAAAGACACAATTTGTTCCTGCTACAGAATCCATTTTTCCGCAGGAAGCAATGGGAATGGTTTTAAGGGACATTCATAACAGCCATCAAAGTGTAAAACAAAGTTAACCAACCACCTTTAGACTATGTTCTCAGCTTGATGGCAAGCGACTGACGCATATGTGTAAGCGTAAAAAGAACCTTACATTCGGCAACAAATGACCACTGCAAGGTGATTGCGATCATTCGAGACATTTTTTAAATGTTTAGATCTTTTTTGGTATAGCTATGTTGTACTGAGCAGCCAAGACTAAGACAAGTGTTTGCTTTCCTACGCCACAGCGATAATATATTCTGGTTCTATGGCCATCGTCACACTTTTTCCTCTTCGCCATCACAAATGCAGTGGTAAAAAAAAACCTGTTAGTATAAACTTATGTCCTTTTTCTGCCCCACACATTTTTCCTGCTTTTGTTATGAACATATTTCTTCTTAAAACATTTTAGTAATTGTTTTGTCGTATTATGCGTTCATTCCCATAACATTTGATTTTTTTTCCCCTTTCTAGTTTTCAAAAAAAATGACTGACTTTGTTGTGTTTGTTTGTCATAATATTGCAACTAATACTACGAAAAATGTCTTTTTTTTTTTTTAGTATTTAAACTTTATGCTACTAAAATGACATTTATTTTCCTCATACAATTTATGTTTATTCTTGTAACTTTTTATCTTGTTACAATACAAATTTTTTCTTTTAGGTTTTTGACTTTATTTTTGTAAAATTACAGTTGTTTGTTCAGTTTCTGCTGTTTTTTAAAAATAAACTTTTAAAACTTCTTGTAATTATGACACTTTTCCCATAGTTTTTTGTCTTTTTCCACAACCTCATTTTCCCAAAACCTTTATTTGTTTTGTTTCTTTCTCATAATATTACCTCTAAAAAAAACACAAAAAAAACCACCTCTTTTCTTTAATATTGCAACTTCATGCTACTTAAATGACTACTACTTTTGTTAACTTATATAGCTTTATGGTCTTAATAAAGCAGTGCATTTATTTTCTTCCAGGGTTGACAAGTTAGAACGAGAGAGGAAGTTGAGTGCCCAGTGCAGGAAGAGCGGGTGGACCGACGTGGCGACGGAGCTGGAGCAGTACGAACAAACGCTACTAGAGGAGCGAAGCGCACTAAGTGGGTCATCGTTTGTGACATCGGCTTCCTTACTCGCGGTATAGAAGGTTCCGTGATGTTTGCTCTTGTTTCCTTGTTCAGAGGTGCGTCTTCAGAAGCAGCTGGTGAAGATTCAAAACGGCGTGAGGGAATTTAAGCAACTGCTTGTGGACATGAAACCAACTCCTACCTGTAAGTGACCTCCGTCCTGTCAGGTTGGTGGTGTCCAAACTTTTTCAAGCGAGGGTCGCATATAAAGTGGATTGATTGAGTTAGCGTTTGGGTTTTTCTTATTAGAAGTAGAAGCGGAGTAACACCTCTCGGCTCCACAAACACAGCGGTGTTGGAGACACCGGATGATTATAGGGAAGATTTGAGTGAGGTGTCAATAGTTTTTGAGGAGAAAATGTAATAGAGAACTTAAAGCTTAGACACAGAGATTATGGTTTATCCTTTAATTATTGTTTAAAGTCGACTTCTTAATGAGCGTAAAGGGGTGTTTATAGCATTTGTTATTGTGTATTTCTTCCCACTATCGACATAGCGCTGTGAAAATATGTTTATATAACATGTATAATGCTTTGCGGGCTTGTCACTATGGTGGAATAGTGTTTAGAAGACATTATGTAAACAAGACATAACTGTTCCCTGTTCTTCTTTTTCCTGTGCACTGCATCGGGAGTAGCGTCCTTTTTCAAAATGTGTTCATACCTTATTTTAAAGCCAAATATTTCTTGTAAAGGTGTTCCTTCAGGGAAATGAGCACCGCAAGGAACAGAACCAGAGGTCGGCGTCTTTTTTTCTGTTTTTATCTGCACTTGCCTTGTCCATGTAGTCTTAAACCTTGGTCTTTTAGGAAAGAAAACTATATCACTCGGATTTGGTGAACATCCAGCAGCAACACGACATTTTGGCATGGCTACTATTTTGATGAAAAATATACCAAACAAAGTCGACAAGCTACCTGTAGAAGCGTTTGTTTACTCTGCTTTAGCTGAGAGGTGTCACCCCTTTGACGTCACTTCCGCAAATCAGGCTGAGCTGCTAGCTAGTCAGTCATGGGTGGCGCCATCAACAATAAACGTAATGTTTGCAAATGTACTGTTTGCTTTCAAAAATCTAACAATGTGGAACGTACTTACTAACAACATAAAACATATTTAAGCAAAGTTGACACATCATGTCAGTCACCCTTTTAGTATGTTGGGCCTCTTTATTTCAGTCAGAACTTGCCCGACATCGGCGGGCATCCTAAAACGCTCGCTCACTTTAACAAGCCTTAAAACACAACCGGGTGTGAACACACTCATACGGCCGGAGTCGCGTGTACACAGCCTCATTAGCATGCTCGGCTAAACTAAGCCAACCTTGCTATCTTCCAGTCACGCTCCATAAGTGGTTAGTGACATTTCTGCCAAAGCATTGAATTCACATGATATCAGTTTCCTCCAGATTCTGCGTATAACAGTGGATTCCATGTTTTGTGGCCAATCATCCACTGATGTGGATTTCTTAGGGTCCTTAGGTTTCGTTTTTACATTGTCGCAACCCTGGCCGGGAATTGACCCCACGCCCTTTACCGTGAAAGGCCTTTACCAGTACATCACCAGGGTGATCCATCCATCCATTTTCTATGCCGCTTATCCTCATTAGGGCCGTGGGTATGCTGGAGCCTATCCCAGTTGACATTGGGCGAAAGGCGGGGTACACCCAGGACTGGTCGGCAGCCAGTCGCAGGGCAACAAACAACATTCACACTCACATTCATACCTGTGGACAATTTGGAGTCCCCAATTAACCTAACATGGAGTTTTTGGAATGTGGGAGGAAACCGGAGTACCTAGGAAAACCTACTCACGCAGAGATGCCCAACGGAGATTCGAACCACCGGGGTGATACCAAGCAAAAATTACTCCGTGTGTGGCTGAAAATGGCCACACACTTTGGACACCATTTTTATAAATCAGAAGCTTTTTGTTTAGCGTTAGTGTTTTTTTCTCATTTGTTGTCTTTTTATTCAATCTCGGACTAATAGTCCTTGCTTCCTCTGCAGTGATTGAGAAGCTGAAGGAAATAATGTCACAGGTGGAAATCTCCATCAACAATTTGAAGGAAGAACAGCGCTCATGGTAAACCTTTCGCTCAAGCCGGGGGTGTCCAGAGTGCGACCTTTTGCAGGCCGCAACTCTTTTATTTTTTTCATAAAAAATGGAAATGATATTTTGCTCTAAATATTATAAACTTCTTATTATACTTGAATGATTTTAGCTTTTTTTTTGACAAAATGGAAATGATCAGAGTGGCAATCCTGCGACCTTTGATTTGTCGGTATGTGGCCCTCAGTGGAAATAGTTTGGTCATTTCAGTTCATAACAAAACATTCCAAAAATAATGTTGCAATGTTTCTTAGTGTTTAATTTTTGTTTTGTTTTTGTCAGATGTATTTTTAAAATTTTGTATTTTACGTTTTTTATTCACTGTCCTTTATAGTGGACTACAGGACATTTAGTGAAACTTCTTCTTTCACATATTTGATAGGTATGTCATATATTCATTCATTTTCTATACCGCTTATCCCAGCTGGCTTTGGGCGAGAGGTCGCCAGTCAATCACAGGGCACATATAGACAAACAAACTGTCACACCTATGGACAATTTCGAGTCGCCAATTAACCTAACATGCATGTGTTTTGGAATGTGGGAGGAAATGTGGCCAACGTGCTAGCCGCTCGACCACCATAATTAGACGGTTTTTGTTCTCTTCAGACAGCTTAGCTGTACCCTACAGACGTGTTGTAGCAATAGCAATAGCAATCCTGCAACTCAACGGGAAACGCTGACACACATAATAAGACCTCCCCGCGTGACAGGCGGAGATACTGTTCACCATACTAACATGGACTTATAGATACATGTTATAAATAAATACTACAACAATCTGTTTTTTGTCCTGGGTACATACACAGTTGTTGCATCAACAATCTGTATCCTTTTATATGAAAAAGTAATACAAATGAATGTAAATGCAAATGCAATTGAAGGGGCTAAAAGACATTGATGAACTGCAGACTACACTGGCCACTAGGTGTCACTATTGTCACTGTTGCAGGTTTGAGTACCTCACAACAAGCACAATGATACTCATCACCGTAATCATAATAATAAATGGGGTGCTGCTGTGGTTGTACTCCAGCTAAAAGGCAAAGACACAAGACGTTTATTGAAACACACATGAGCACAATTCTTATTTATGTCTTAAACGGCTTATCTTTTACAATTATATACAGTATTTTATATTGGGTAGTATGAGTACAAAGATGACTATAGGGGTGTTATTTTATGTCTAGAGGGCTCTAATGTATGTAGGAGGTCATAAACAGGTTTTATACCTAAACAGGTTAAAAGGTATAGAAACATTTGGGGGTGTTTTTTTTCTCTGTATAGTTTTGGGGAGCTTTTGAAGGAAGAGAGGATGTGTGCACAGGAGGTCACGGCCTATGAGAAGAAGATAGAAAACTGGAGCCTTTCCATGAAGTCTGAGTCCAAACTCTCTGCCGTTCCAACTGTGCAGGTTTGTGTCAGGTCACCTCCCATTTCTATCTGCTGTTCCCAAATTGCAACATTAAGACAGAATTAGTCACTCAGTTATTGCCCTACCAAAACAGAGCAGAGCCTTGGACAGAGACCTCCCTTTAGAGGTCCGAGCTCTGGAAGCTTTCCTTCAGAGGACAGGAGGAGGGTGCGGCGGTTGGGAGGAGTACGATCACCAGACTTTCCTCAAGGTAGAGAGCATTGTGTGAGACACCACTGCATCCTGACAAGTCCTTAGTTGGACTGAAACGGTTCTTGGTTGACAGGTGTGGACCAAGCACAGAGGGCAAGCGTCTTTCAGGAAAGAGGCCAAAGTCTTCCTGCCCAGTAAAAGTCAGGAGGACATCGTGGAGCACGAGACGTGGCACCAGGAGCTGATCCATCTGCAGGACAAGAGGAGAGAGGTCGGTGGAAAAACACCCTCGACATTTGTGTGACCCAACATGAGACAAAATGTTCTGCAAACTTTCAAATCGTTTCGAAAAACCAGCAGCCCCTTTAACCTTTGAAAAATGCTTTTACAACGTTTTTACAGAACGTCACCAAATTTGTTGGAGATCAGATCATGGCAGGGCGCTCGAAAATGTCTCAAGAACCCATGTTCTAAATTAAACAGGAAGTTTATTTAATTTTGGTTTCCGGGTAAAAACCAGGGGTTGTATTTCTACAGACTAGTCCTGGGCAGTAGAACCAAATGAGCCCAAATGAAAATCACAGATACTAAACAGACAGGCAGGGTTATATAGCCAAGGATTTTAGGCTGTTCCATTAATTGCGGGCGGGGCAACGTTGATGATTAGTCAGACAATTTGCCACTAAACTATAAAAGTTCATAACAAATCTTCATCCACAAATCTTCATCATAATTGGTCCATAGGATGAAGACAACACCCTGAATTGGTCACCTTTTGAATTTGTCTCAGCGCCACCCAGTGGCAACAGGAAATGGAACGTGCATGCCCTCCCACTCACATGAACCCTGAGTTGCCTGGGGGTCCCGGGACCCATTCAGCTCCGCTTGCACCTTTAATTGTATTTGTTTCCATATTTGGTTGCCTATGTTTTGTTGTAAAGCACCTTTGAGTGGCACTATGTAAATTATTATTATTATTTAAGAAAACGCAGCTAAAAAATGAATGAAGTCTTTAAAATATGCATTTTAAAGCAGGGGTGCCAAACATACGGCCCGTGGGCTGGATCAGGCCCGTAAACGGGTTTAATCCGGCCCGCGAGAGGATTTTGTTAAGTTGTAATAAACTGCTGTTCAAATTGTGTACACTGGATGGCAAAATAGGCATTGTGTTTATATCAGTTGCAGCCAGTTGGGATGAACTACTTGCCATTGGCGCCATTTATTACAGATTTTCCTTTTACACAATATGTGCTCTGGCACCCAATATGCAGAAGAAAAGTGAATGCAGAGTGCCGTGTTCCACGCAAAGTGGTCAGGAGGTTCTCACTCTACATACACAGGGGACACAAAAATACAGTAGCTCCTAGGGAACTAATGAGTAGTGGTTAGGGTTGGGTAGGTTCGTTCCTCATTAACTTACATTAAATTACAAAAAATGCTAGTATGCTCATGTTAGCATGCTAGCAATTGTAGCAATTGCTTTTAATACTTAAATAAATACCTTTTTCCTTTTTTGGTGTGTATTGTTGTTTTAATATGCAGTCCTGCCTACCAATTTTGTGGGTTCTCTAAATCATGGTTTTTCAAAAATATATTATAGGTAACTCATATAATACGCTATTTTGTAGTAGAATGTGGCCTATTGTTAGACGGAATGTGCATACCTAAGCAAATGTTATGTAGTCTTTGCCTACATTAAGCATATTGTGTGCAAAATGAAATGTAGTACAGTATTCTACACTGATGATGAAGTAACATGTAGTACTCTACACTGGTCAATAGGTGTCAGTATTTTTGAGATATTCAGTGAGACACACAAGGACAATAATTCCAATACAATGCAAATCTCTAATAAAAACGCAAGCTACTTTTGCTTAAATACGTCCATGCATAAGAAGTCTCTTTGACAAATTGTGGTTTCTTTCACCTGAAATCTGCAGGCGATCCAAAGATGGAAGAGCAGGAAGGAACTGGAGCGCCAAACCAGGATACAGAAGCAGGAAGAAATGGAGGAAGCTGAGCGGAAGAAGAAAGCTACAAAACATCAGCAAAGCAAGTAAGAGAAGGAGAGATGTTTTGTCAGAAAAGTGCTACTACGGCAGGTGATTTTCTATTTTAAAGAACCGAGGAGGAGAAGAAGCTGGCCGCTCAGAGACTGGAGGAGTGGAAGGAGGCCAAGAGGAGGAAAGAGGAGCAGGAGGAGGAGAAGAGGCAAACTGAGCAGATCCAAAGGAAGAAAATGGCAAAGGTACGCCTTGAGCACCCAAAGTGCTCTCAAGTATCAAAACGTTTTGGCCAAATGATTCATTAGGTGGAACTTCGTCGTCACATGGAGGCAAAGATGATCTTAGAGGAGCAAGTACATGGCAGGGGAGAAGAAGAGGATGGAGAGAACATCAGGAGAAAGGAAAAGGAAAGAGAGGTGGAGAAGAGGAGGAGGGAGGCAACTAAAAGCATCAGGCATCTCATTAAAAGGGTACACAACAGAGTCCAACCTCCCCTCCATCTTCTCATGGCATCATGTATTTGCATGATGTCTTTTTAACTGCAGGATCTGGACCGAGTCCAAGCAAAGCGTCAGGAGAAGCTGCAAAAGCAGAAGGAAGAAGAAGAGAGGCAGGAGAGGATTATGACGAAGCTGAAGGAGAAAGTCAGTGAGGGAAGGTCTCAAAAAAAACGGGCTGTTTATATTGTGTTGTTCCTCATGCAGGTGGACGGTCACATCAGCAGGGACCCATCCAGGCTGATAAAGCCCACCAAGGGATGGGAGGAGCGACTGAAGAGCGCTGGATCTTCAGGAGGAGGACGAGTTCACCAGATGTTTCACAGGTCCCCTACGACCCGACACGTTGCTGCTTCTAATATCGTTGTAGTTCTGATTCTGTCTGAATGTTGCAACTATGAATCCCTCAAGTTATCGTTTCCTTGTTTTGGTGCAGAGCTGTTCCCAGTTGGAGACAGGGGCTATGAGGATGTAGGTGCTCCTAACCTTCATAATATTCCGCTTGTCAGTCAAAACCTCATTAAAGGTACAATTAAAGGTGCAACAGTGCCTCTTGAATGAAGTTCTAACAAGAATATGTGTCCCTAGACCCTGTTTATGTGCACCAAATGTGAGGAAAATCCATTTGTCCTAAAAATAGACGTAACATATCTTGCGTTACAACAGGGGTGGGGGTGTTCAAAGTCCGGTCCGAGTGATTTATTTGCTCGCGGCACAATCTAAAAATACAATTGAACAAAAAACTTTGAAGAAACAAATGAGCAGTATAGTCAAAATGTTATAGGGATAAAAAATTCTGTACTTTTATCAGTAGAAAATCCAAATATTAACAGGAAAAATAAACTTGTAATATTCTAAGTAAAAACAATGCATGAGAGTTCTTTTTTTTTATGTTAAAAAAATAATATATAAAAAAGATTTAATGTTGAGAAACAAAGTTGTAATTTTTGGAATATTAGGTTGGGGAAAAAAGTTGAAATTCCAAATCCAATTTTTTTTTCTAATATATAATGTTTTGCGTCATTTTTTTTTTTTGCTGACATTGAAGTAAAACATGACAGGAATCACGGCATTAAAAATATCCCAAATAGAAAACCTTCTCAGCACTTTCATCCATCCAATTCAGATTTATCCTGAAATTGTTGCCACACTTTTAGCTGCATTCACTTTTGAAAAAAAAACGGGATACGGCTCTCGGGAAAACACATTTGAAAATATGCGTCTTTCATGGCTCTCTTATCTCAAAAGCCTCCCGACGCCTGCCCTAACATGATGTTGTGGTTAACATGTGAGTGTCCTGTTGTGTTGGTGTCCTCCTGTCCCACTCCTTCATGTTATGTTGTGTCATGTGATGTAAGATATGCCTTACTGCTCCCACAAGGGGCCTTTCCGGGTTTACAGCAGCAAAAGTACAGGAGCAGAGTTTGTGTGAAAACAAGGTAATTATATACAGTTTACATACACTACTCAAAGCTGTGTACATGTTGACCAAGCCACTGGTTTATTGCACAGATATACGGCGAATATAACGTTGGACCAGTGCATAGTTACTGTGTACAAAACCATTACAGTGCGCAACTGGACTCTTATCAGCTCATTGGCATTAAAGCTACAGACACACAAAACTGTAGGGTTTAGTGGAGTGCTTTTAAACTGTTTACATTTTGGACAGCACATGTTTAATTACACTAGTGTGACACAATTGGAGAAAAAGTCTAGAAAATGGGACCTTGAAAGGCATTTTTTTCTGCGTAACACTATTTTTCCAGTGGCCTCTAGTAAGGCCGATTGTTTATTTTGACACACAATGACAGGAACAGAGTGAAAATATTGGGAGACAAAAATTGTAATTAGAACAGCTGTAATTTTACGAGGATGAATATTGTATAGGAATAATGACTACAAGAAGAATATTTGCATGAAGAACGCAGATGAGGGCCTTCAGTCACGCGGGATGCCCCCTGCAACAACTCCGCATAGCTGGCTGCCGTTTGACACCCATGCATAACCTGAAGCTCCATTGTTCCATTGAAGGCATCCTGGTCACACCCAAATATACAAATATACACGTATCATGTCCTTCATATAGAGGGTTGTGTCAGGAAGGGCATCCGACGTCAAACTTTTGCCAAATCCAATCATGCGAATCAAACAGAACAAAATGATTGGCTGTGGCGACCCCTGATAGGATAAGCAGGGATAAGCCGAAAGGTAAAGAAGAAGACAAATGACTATCACGCACATTTTCGTCTGGTGGTTTGAAAACATTCCCACTTCCGTGCACAAGAAGAATCGCTTTTATTTTCTAAAAACACCGGAAACAGTTTTCGCATTGCGGAAAGAAAAATGGATTCAAAGATGGCGGCGGCGGAGGAGAGCCTTACTGACGAATTAGAGCAGTTGGACTTTTTGAGAGACCGACATGTACGCTTCTTCCAGAGAACTCTTCAGGTTTTACCCGAGAGATACGCCTCCCTGGAGACGACCAGGCGAGTCCGGGCTAGCCTTCCTTTGGCTTGTTTTTGCTTAAATGTGCAGCGCTACTTAGCATGTGTTGCTAGCAGCAGCTAGCGAAGTTGTCCCACACATTCCTGGTGCAGCAACAGGCAGCGCCTCGAAAGTGAGCGTGGTACGACTGCGGTGGGAAATCGCGCTTTTTACGCTCAAAGTCAATACTGAGAGAAAGCGGGCCATGTTGAGTCTTAAACTGTCCCCCCCCCCGCTAGCTCAGCATCGCGGGAATTCATTCCTAGCACCCCCACATCATATATCATCAATATCCCTATAACATTATGAATCCTCCCGCCAGATTGACCATCATATTCTTTGCCCTGTCTGGCCTCGACGTGCTCGATGCCCTGAACGTCATCGACAGCGACGTGATGATCGAATGGATCTACTCCTTGCAGGTTCTGCCCACGGAAGACCGTGAGTGGCGTGCCGGCCCAAGAGAACACGTTGCTCTTTCAGGGGTGGCCAGTAGGCGGCAGCATTTACTTCTATTGTTTTCACGTTCCAGATTCAAACCTCGGCCGCTGCGGCTTTCGGGGGTCGTCACACATTGGAGTTCCGTACACCACCAAGGTACCGTCCGTCACCATCCCTGTCCGTGTGTCCCGTCTGTCGCCATTGCGTCTTGTCTGACATGACTACCACAACGTGGCTGTCCCTGCAGCAACATAAAGGATACCTTTTATTGTTCAGGGTCCGGGTGTGCTCCATCCCTACGACAGCGGCCACGTAGCCATGACCTACACCGGACTGTGCTCTCTGCTCATACTGGGAGACGACCTGAGCCGTGTCAACAAGCAGGCCTGTCTGGCCGGTCTCAGGGCGTTGCAGCTAGACGACGGCAGGTTAGAAACCCAAACGCATGCACTCGTCACTCGTCTCATTGAAGGTAGTGAAAATAAGCATTTCTTACGGTTATATTACTGTTTTCATGAAAATATGCTCCTTTTGTGGCCCGTCAAGTTTGTTTCTTTATTTTGCAAATGTCATTGAAATTTGTAGGCATGAAAAAAGTACACCGTAAATGTTTAATAGTAAAAGAACGTGTTGATAGTAAGAATCATGAATTGCATTTAAATAATACAATTACCAAATACATATAGTAAGTATGTAGTGGAACAGACTAAAGTGACCTGAAAGTTAAACACATACACTAGTGCAAAAGTGTTAGCCCTTCCTGATTTCTTTTTTTTTTTTTTTCCATGTTTCTTCTTTTTCTTTCGGCTTATCCGTTCAGGGGTCGCCACAGCGAATCAATCGCCTCCATCTAACCCTGTCTTCTGTATCCTCCTCTCTTGTGCTAACTACCTTCATGTCCTCTGTCAGTACATCCATAAACCTCCCCTTTGGTCTTCCTCTAGGCCTCCTGCCTGGCAGTTTAAAACTCAGCATCCTTCTACCAATATATTCACTATCTCTCCTCGGGACATGTCCCAACCATCTCAGTCTGGCCTCTCTGACTTTATCTCCAAAACCTCTAACATGTGCTGCCTCTCTGATGTGCTCGTTCTTGATCCTGTCCATCCTGGTCACACCCAAAGAGAACCTCAGCATCTTCATCTCTGCCACCTCCAGCTCTGCCTCCTGTCTTTTCCTTTGTCTCTTGACCAAACAACATCGCAGCACATATCCAAGATGAACTGAGCATTACTACTAGGTCTGCCTAATTTTTCTCATCCAGTTAGAGAAAAAAGTTATAAAAAAAAAAAAATCTGTGAAATATAACAGTGTGCCTTTTTAAAGTTTTGATGCACATTTGTCATTCGTTCCCGTTTAGCTTCTACGCCGTGCCAGAAGGAAGCGAAAACGATATACGCTTTATCTACTGCGCCGCGAGTATCTGTTACATGCTGGATGACTGGTCTGGTATGGACATCCAAAAGGCCATCGAGTACATCAGAGGAAGCTTGGTGAGTAGATGTGAATGGCCTGTGACGTATTCAGTGTGCTCAGTGAAAGTCTAAACTATTCAACCCGTCGCCTGATTGTCTGACCTGACCCACCTTCAGAAGGTGGCACGCTGCCTAGAAAAGCCTCATTTATAATGAATGCAGTGTATCGCGGCTATAAAGCAGGCGCTGGGATTTTTCTAGCTGCTTCTTGTATCTATGCTTCACTGTAATTCATGCCTTTCCCTCTTGCAGGACTCCTTATGTTAATTTCACGGCCATATTTGCTCCTACAGTAGCTAGGGGGTGTTTATGTACTTATGTTTAGCGAGTACCAGAGGTCTGAAGGTTGCGGGTTCGATACTCCGTCCTCCCGTGATCATATCGAAGTATCCTTGAGGCAAATTACTGAACCCTTTGTTCAGGGGTAGGGAACCTATGGCTTGGGAGCCAGACGTGGCTCTTTTGATGACCACATATGGATATCAGACATTTCTAAACACTATAACTTTTATTTATTTTCATTCAGTTTTTTCTTAGAATACATGAAACATGTCTTGCTTTACAACAGGGGTCTGAGTCCGATCTGAGTGATTTATTTGCACGTGGTCTAAAAATACAATAATAAAAAAAAAACACTTTAATTTAGTAATTTTACCAAAAATATAGTTAAAATATTACAGGAATAAAGTCATAATTAAATTGGGGGAAAAAAGCAGAAATGGAAAAAATGCTGTAATTTTATGAATAGAAAGTCACAAGTATAAGCCAAACTTGTAATATTATAATTTAAAACAATGTCATTTCCATAACAGAGTTCATTTTTATCTTTCAAATGTCACATAATTAAGAAACAAAGTTTTAATTTTTGAAATATTAGGTTGGGGGACATTTTTTTTGGAAATAAAGTAAAAATATTGTGGTAATAAAGCCATAATTTTACAATTAAAACTATAATTTTTGTTTTACGATGTAATTTGCTGACATTTTAAAGTAAACCGTGACAGGAATCACAGTGTTAAAAATAACATTGAACACATAAAACCTTCTCAGCACTTGAATCCATCCAATTCAGACTTGTCTTTTAAAATAGTTGGCACGCTCTCCGTTGTATTCACTTTTAAAAAAACAGGATATGGCTCTTAGGAAAGTAAGTTTGAAACTATGTGTCGTTCATGGCTCTCTCAGCCCAAAAGGTTCCCAGCCCCTACCCCCCTTGCTCCTCATGCTGTGTCATCGGTAGGTAAATGCGGAAACGGTGTCAAAAGTGCTTTGAGTGCCTTAAAGGTGGAAAAGCATTTACCATGTCATTATTTTTATGTTAGTATTATGGGGTTACGCACGATTAATATTTTAAATATCTAAACGAGCAGTCCTCTGTGCCGTATGACTGACATTGATCTCTATGAGCAGCCAGACCGCAGGGACCGTCTACAAATGCCTGTGCTGAAAAGAGAAAAATGACGAAGCTGATCCAAATAAAGAGCCTCTTCATTTGTCTTGAGGCCACGTTTTTTTTTCCTACAGCAAGACAAGGCCCTTCATAGGAAATCTGTCATGCCATTGAAAATTGCTTTCTTTTTTGTCCTCCACACAGTCCTATGATAACGGGTTTGGTCAGGGAGCAGGACGGGAGTCACATGGTGAGTACTGTCCTCTCTTGACATTTTAACCGTACAGTTGATTGGTTTGCTTTCTCCAGCTAAGGATTAGTCGATGAAAATATGAATGCATCTTCTGGCCTGTGTGGGCGTCAAGGTGGCTTATGGGAGTAACTGGTTTATGGGATTAGCGATTATTTCCCATAACTGTTGTCGTTATTAATCCCTGCTCAAGTGAAATGTTATTATTATTATTACTACAGAAGACACTGCTTGGATCATTGCTCATTATTCATGTACGTTATGCTCAAGACGGGGATGAACGTGCTAACAAAGTGAAGTGTGTGAAGGGCACTTATAGATGCTTGTTTATTCATGCTCAAATGAATGGACAATTTAGTCTCCAGCTAATCTAACATGCATATTTTTGCAATGTGGGAGGAAAGCGGAGTACTTGGAGAAAACCCACACACACAAAGAACATGCAAAAGCCACACAGGCGATACGAACCCAGATCTCCTGACCGTGTGGCCAACATGCTAACTGCTAGGCCATCGTGTGGCCTACAACACAACCAAAGTTTAAAAAGAAATGTCGGAACTCAAATAGGTTCATGAAAATGGGAAATGCACAAAGAACTGCCTCACGAAAGAACATTAAATATTTACATCATATTTTCTTGGACCGCTTGATTTAGATGCGCCAACTGCATAATCCAACGTTACAACAGCCTGCTGTGCCGCAACATGGAAAAGTAACATGTAAAAGAGGGGAAAGTCTGTACCAGCCGTGTCCTTGACGCAGTTGCATTCATTTACACCCAACTGTTGTTCATACGCTCCCTCCCTGTGGAAAAACAACTCCGGTTCATCTACATTCATTGTGGCTGCAGCACAACTTTGATCTCTGTTTGTCTTGGCTTCCAACTATTTCATGTTTTTTTGCAACACACCATGCACATAATAATTTCAATGGCATGCATTATTGGCACTAATCTGCCAACCATTGTTACAAAGATACCGGGCGTGCGTGCGGCCGTATTGAAGTGTTTGCCACCCATCGGAACACCTGACATGACACAAACTGCCTCTTGGTCATGTGTTTGCAACCCACCAACGCCCCAACTCGCAACAATTGTGTTTGGCTACTTTGGGGTATTAATGGAGCTCTGATTAGGTGGCATAGTGAAAACGAAGACGAGTAATGCTGGCTGACAGCTGCAACTACATGGGCTGTCATGTATACGAAATCTGCGATTTTGTATACATCACACCCCAAAATATGACGTGGAGCTCACCTAAAGTGTGACTTCTTTGTCACGCTAGACACAGGCGTTATCCTGCTTCTGTAACAGGTCAACTTTATCCTCACAGACCAAGACGCTGGCGTTTATAAAAGAACATGGACACGTGTAAAAGCAGTTTGTGATTCAGATCATCAGCCTTCCATTCCCGCAGAACGAGCCTGGAGGCGATATGGCAGGACGGGAGGCAGCACGCTCGATTGCAAGCGGCCATGACCCGTCAGCTGATTTACGCCCCTGACTCTCAAACACACGCCCACGCTCCCACTCGCTCACTGTCACAAACGCAGATAAGCGGCAGGAGACGCTGGGTGCTGTGTGGCTGTAGTAGCAGTCGAAGGC
The DNA here is from genome assembly GCA_024372805.1 of Oostethus manadensis. Classification (NCBI taxonomy): domain Eukaryota; kingdom Metazoa; phylum Chordata; class Actinopteri; order Syngnathiformes; family Syngnathidae; genus Oostethus; species Oostethus manadensis. Next base: position 241,112 of record QODF01000323.1, read on the forward strand.
GTGACAATGAAACCGGGTGATGTTAGGCTGATCCTTGTGGCTACGCTCGTTAATCAGGAACAATTTGGCATTAAATGGCTTGTCACATTTGTTATTATCTGTTGTTTTTTTGTAGATGACAAACACAACTTTTTTTTTGGGGGGGGGGTTGCTGGTTGACCTTGTTTTCCCACAGGAAATAACTGGACCATAAATAATCCGTTCCAGGGTCAAGCTAGTGCCGTCATAAGTAAAACCTTTTATATCTGTACAGGCCATCTGGGAAGCAGGTCTCTTGTTTTTGTTACAAACGGTGTTTCCAGTCACGGAGAGGCAAAATAATCCCACACTCTGGCAAACCGACGGTGTATAAAACTGTCAGGCTTGATTTGGACTAGGAACATTATCCTTTCAGTCATCAGGGCAGCTCACTGGAAAACAGGCTAATCTCCAAAGAAAGCTGGGCAGCAAAAGAAGCCCACACAGGCAATCTGTTATCAATCTTAAAGCACTAAGAAGATGTCTCTTCCCTCTTCGTGGCTCGTCGTAACGCTCGCAGGCGGCTGGACGTACTGCGCCATCGCATCCCTCTGTCTGATGGGTCGATTGGAGGAGGCGCTGGGTCAGCGGGAGCTGGACAGGATCCGCCGCTGGTGCATCATGAGGCAGCAGAGCGGCTTCCACGGACGCCCCAACAAGCCCGTGGACACGTGCTACTCTTTTTGGGTGGGCGCGACGTTAGAGGTGCGCATCACATGATTGACGGACTTAAATGCTGTAAGATATTGTTTTCAGGCACACATTTATATATATATTTTTTTAATTTGTTGTGTTAAATCCATGTGCATTGTGTTCTTTATTATGAATGAGTATTCAGCATATAGTCTGCCAATAATATGGCAATGCATTGTGTTATGTAGTCCCTCTTGGGTTGGTACTTAGACCCTCTAATTAAGCATTGGTGTCCAAAGTGCATCCTGAGGGTTATATGTGGCCAGTTATTTATACATATAGTGTAAAATATTTAATTAAAAAAATACAAAATATTTCCTAACGAGTCACAACTACGTTTTTGTTTTGAAGGCCGTTCAAAAAGGACACGTTAGATGTAGTAATTATTTCCTCAGTTTACAAACATGTGGGTCATAACTATGCCAGCGGTATTCTCCACAAGCGTGATCCAAAAATAAAGGAGAGCTGGACTTAAACAGCAGTGAGTAACGTAGCTAATCTGCGCACATGTAGGTCGCAGCTGCGCCAGAGGTGCAGAGGCATTATTCATATCAAGCCTTGCATTCCTTAGTATTACCAGTTGATGCCCATCACACTGTAACACGTTCTCACCTTTTTATTGGCTGCTGTCTCAGCTGTTAGATGTGTTCCAGTACACCAACTTTGACAAGAACAGGACCTTCATCCTGTCCACGCAGGATCGATTGGTGGGAGGCTTCGCCAAGTGGCCAGACAGCCACCCAGGTAATATAATTGCAGATGCTTATGTACAGTATTGTATAAATGAAAACTGGATCCTGGAACCTTGCAAAGGCTATTGTCCATTGTAATCTTACACTCTCACGGGCTGCACTTTGTCTGTCCAATGTGTAATTCATGAGGGGATGGAAGCGCTCGTGTTACAGAGACAGCGGCGAATTGGGAGCCCACATCCTGCATGTTGTCCAACAAAAGGGAGGTTGGAAAGATGAAAGGTGGATGGAATAGATAGCATTGAGCTGGCCGTGGGTGTGTGTCACATAAAGACGAAAAAGATAGGACGCTAAAGACTCCTCGCCACAAAAGGCGGGTCTGAACCACAGAAAATAATCAAATATTGGATTTGTCCGGCTGTTCTTGTAAGACTTGTATTTTTAGTGATGGACAAAGAGATTAGGCTAAGCCAGGCAGTTTATTTTATTTTTTTTTACTGCCATACATGACCAGTGATGATCACTGCGGGCGATAATGAAGACTTTAAGGTTGCCTCCTTTAAACGTATCGCTTTAGCTGCTTGCCAGTAATATTTGTTTTCACTCCTGGTGCCAGAGAGCCCTCCCACTTTCTGACATTTTTTCACTAGACAGTTTGTTCTCTAACATAATGGCCATGTATACACATTAAAAGCCCCCTATCCTCTAGTGAATTAGAAGTGTCGGAAAGCTATGATGCTGGGCCGTGGAAAGGGCTTTTAGTAAGCCCTACTGAGAACACATTGTTTTGTGCGTCCACAGCTGTAATGCTGATCAGATGTGTTTGTGTCTAGGAAGAAGTGCCATTTATGCACTTATCCAGCGTAGTAGATGCCATTTATCACACTCAACAATGACATCCGGGAGGAGCTTTTTCTTTCTTGATATTTCCCTAGCCCGCTAAGATAGCTTTCTATTGGATATCTGTGTATCCTTCACCACTACCGTCACTGGCATACTCGTGACCAAAAACAAGCCATGGACTCAATTAAGTCGTGATAGGTGCTGCCACGATCAAACATCGAGGGGATAATAAGTGCAAAGGATGCACGGACTTTTTCAGCTGCCTGTCGTGAGGTCACAGTCTTACTCCGTCCGTGGCATTCGAGCCGTCGTTTTGGTTCTGACAGCTGGTAATTACCCGGGTCGCTGGCGAGAAATGCTGCAGGCACCTCTTTTCCCGTTAAAGCAACCTTCTCCCCTTGCACTCTACGAGCCTCGATTTGTGTGTGCCAAAAGTACATGTATATTTTTTTTCAACGGCAAGCTTTCCAGCGCATTATGAACTCCGTAAGCGCGCGTAATCAATGAATGTTTGTCGGCATCTCCTTCCCAGCGGCACTTGCACCCGGTGAATCTTGCCGTCATTTGTAAAGAGCGCTATTGTTGGTGAACAAAGTGTCCGTTAATGATCGCAATGACCAAATTGAAAGGTCCCACGTCTGTAGCTGATATGTGACTTTATATTAAGATGTGTAGCGAAGCCGGCTTTTGTCACGAAGCCGTCCTTCGTGAAGTGTGTCTGGGTCAAGGCGGTATCGTGCCCGTAAGTGAGGGGGATGAGGGCTATTCTCCCGGGACACTCGACTCTTTTATAACGTCATAAATAATTATTGCGCAAGCGGGGACCTTTTTAAAGTTGACCCATCACGTCGCCAGCTAACGACCTGCATGTTCTAACATGTACGTTAATAACAGCCCTCCGATTTAACGGCAGTTTTAATACTGCTGTGTGATTTTATAGCTCCCGTGGCAGGAGCAGGTCCGACACAAACACATCACGTGATCGAGTCTCTATAGGTCCAACTCGCTGCGCCCTGATTGATTCTGATGCAGGCTTCCGATCATCTTGTCATTTCATTATAATTCAATTACTGGTCTGTTTACTGGTCTGTGCAGCTTTTACCTAGTCCCCGGGGACAGGCTGGGGTGACTCACGAGACTACCTCTTTTGAATTATTCATTGTCTACTGACCGGAGCAGTGCAACAAAAAAGGGAGGATGTTTCTGGGGAGCTCGGATGCTTGGTTAATTGAGCAAATGTGACGTGAGATGACTCGTATTGAGGTGTCTTAGCGGAGTGTCTACTGACCTGACACATGCAGATGCTTTATGCTCAGATGCATGAATACCATCCCTGACCCACTTTCTCCCCCATTACACCCTCCTTTCACGCATTCGCTCTCCTTTTTATTCATTCTTCTTTCCCCCCTTGTCCACCGCCAGACCCTCTGCACGCCTATTTGGGCCTGTGCGGTCTGTCTCTGATAGGAGAGCCCAGCCTGAGGAAGGTCCACCCGGCTCTCAACATCACCCAGAGGGCCTTTGAGCACCTCCGCCAGCTGCAGCAGACATGGAAGGACAATAGCGGCGGCTGTAGTCGACAGCACTGACAGGAGGACCATCCAGCAGGTTCGCGCAGGTTGAAGTCCACGCCAACTGGAGTCCATTTCCTTTTTATTTGAGGAAATCGGGAGTGTCCAGCTAGTAACTTTGGAAAGTGGCCTTTCTGTTAAATCAAGCTGCCTTTTGGGTAAAAAAAAAAAGTGTCAGAACAAACTCACCAGAGACCTGAAGACGTTACAGGTGCCAAACTGTCTACATCATTACAAAGAATGGAAAAAAAAACCAACAACCACTGTGTTTTTTTATGAGGTGCAGCAACAGTTTTTGCTTTATTGACCATGCCGGATGTTTTTGGACTGATTTGTAGGTGAACAGTATCCATCCTTATGGACAACAACTTCTTAAGGACCCCCATTTGAAGGAGTTTACTCTTAATGCCTGACTGGGAATGTGGAAAAAGATTTAGACCAGTCATCCTGGAAGCAAAGCACCATCTAAGGACAGACCCTTCTCATTTGCTAACACCCTTCCAGTGCCCCGGGAGACATCTTCAAAGCTCTCCACTCTCAAACGGTTCATTGCAGCCCGGCAGGTTTCATCTCCCACCGCCTCCCACGTTTGGGTGTTGTTTGGGAATGAGGAGGTTTGATAGGGCGGTGGTGCACCCAAGGGAGATGCAGCCAACAACCACCTTAGGGAGGAGTCTGGTAGATGGTTCAAAACCTACAAGGAAAATAAAGAAAAGCGCTTCCAGGGCGAGGCGGGAATAAAATGAAGCCTCTTGGGGAAGTTGTTATAAAGTGGAAAATATTTGATTTTTCTTTTTGAACTTGCCAAGGGCTGTGATCTACAAGCAGTCCTGGCTCAGACAGATTCACCCTCGCAGACGGTTACTATTCAGTAGAACCACTTGATAGCCATCTTTGACATCTGGCTTCGGGTAGAAGAGCTGCACTGTTTTGTTGTTGAAAATCCCGCTGAAAAGTCTTGCATCCCTGTTTTGGCAAGTGAATGGGTTGCCCTTTTTACACAGAGACCCTGGAAAATAGCCGTGAACACAAGATCCAGCATTTATTCACTTTTGCCTTTACATAGCGGAATATGTCCGATGCTTCCCCTGCTATTGCTGCTTTTCCATTGGCACTACTTTGCCAGTGCCTGGTCAGCCTGGGTTCCCGTGTGTGCCACGGTCGCTCGCTGGTTGAGCAGTCATCTTTCCCGCGTCATAGTGACAGTTGAGGGTGCATGGCTATAAATGACAAAAACAAACCAAAATAAACACGCATACTGTGCCTTAAACTCCATACTCTCCTCAGTCTCCCGTCAAGTACAGTTTGTCTCCTTACCACGACCAATATGCTGGGGACTAAACCCTCATCATCATTCGCCGTTTGCCTTTTCATGGACAGATGCGTTCAATGTGGCGTGGTTTTCAGTTTCCCCACTGTTAGAGCCGATACAGTGCAGTGGAAAAGCAGCACTCCTGTCATTGGTGTTCCTCAGGGCTCACGCGTAGGACCATTCCTATTTCATGCTAAAACGCGTGGCCTTTTGTTTTGTCACCAGCTGTCCACCCCCTAATTTTGGCAAGCGAATAGGAGAACCCACTAGGAGGGGATAAAGAAGCATGGCTCCATGTCATAAATTGCAGTTTATTGGCAGGATTGTGTTGGAACTAGCCCTTAGGAAGACACGGGAACCTCTTCTTGACTTTTAGCTAAGGCAGAACAGCCCTGGATGCTGAGCTTCTAAGCCCAACCACAGTTTGAGGAAAAAGAGGGAACACAGAGTGGAGCGGCAGCATAAATAAATCATTGCCGACATCCATTATTCACAGAAACTGGTGGCCAGTGGCATCACTGCTCAACCTCTGCCAACTGGCGTGAATTCAGAGCCTTTTGGGGCTACAGCAGTTCCCCTCGGCTCTTAACGCATCTTTTGTTGTTTTTAACGATAGTGTCATCCGGGGATGACTGTTTTAGCTGACTGGCTCAAACCCAACAAAACTACTAACAAAAATCAATATATAGATGAGTTTTGTCCAGAATCTGCATTATTCTGGGTTTTGCTTAAATACAGCATATTTTGCTTGTAATTATGTTCTGCATTTTTTGGAAAGCAAATGATACATTTGCCAAAAAATTACATGATTTCCGGATGTGGCTAGCACAACACAAAAGTGCTAGCAATCAGCTGTGCAAACATAGAAACAGAGGATGCTTACCTTCCACAGATTTGAGCAATGTGTCGAAAGTTTTCGAAGAGAAAAGAAACGTTTTTTTTAAATGACCTGATTTAGTTCGTATTTTGTCGCAGTCGCCCCTGCACCATGAAATATTGCTGTGAAAATATGTTTACATAACATGCATAATGCTTTGTAGCCTTGTTTGCTATGGTGTGCTAACAGTGCTATGTAAACAAAACCTGACTTTTCTGTTTTGTGGCGACTTTGACGTCGATCCATCCGTTTTCTGTGCCACTTGTCCTCACTAGGGTCATGGAGCTGGAGCCTATTCCAGCTGACTTTGGGCAAGAGGCGGGATTATACCGGCCAATTGCTGGGCACATATACAGTAGACCACACACACACACACACACACACAGGGAGAACATGCGAACTCCACACAAAGATGCCCAACGGAGGTTCCAACCCAGATCTCCTGACTGCGTGGCCAACATGCCAACAACTTGGCCACCGTGCTGCCTGCATCTTTGATGTAGTAGTCGTTTTTTTTCCCCTGTGTACTCTTCCACCTGTGGAATAGGATCCTTTTTCAGAATGCATCAATAGCCAAATGCTTCTTGTAAAGGCGTCCCTGCGTAGCAATCTCTGATGACATGAAAGCTTTGTCTCCTAAACCTTTTCTGAAGATAACTTATAGTGTCACTCGGATTTTGTAAACATCCAGCGGCACCCCAACATTATGGCATGATACTGGTACTGATGGCACTATTTGGATGGAATAATATACCAAACAAAATGGACGAGCTACCTCGAGAGAGGCGTGCCGAGCTGAGACTCAGCTGATGCTCCTACTGTAAATGAGGCTCTGCATACTCAAGCAAAGTTGATAGGTGATGTCAGTGATCCTTTAAATGCAACGCTTCCTTGCTGGAAACCTGGATCAATTCTAAACAAGTCGTCTGGAGTCTCATGCATCTTGTAGGGCCTGAAGATGGCTTCTTTTTCATTTGTGTTGAGTGGGGGGGAAGGGGAGAAATACCGCTCAGCCTCGCTTTTTTTTTTTTTATGTGCCTCTTGAAGAATTATTTTGTCCATTTTCATTCATTTTTCCGACCCCTGTCTTTCAACCATTCCCCCCCCCCGCAACACACCTATTTTGTTCCTGTAATCCGGACCCTAATGCATTTCTTGGAGGCGGATCTTTTCGATGCTTACTTGGCAAATGGGACGGGCAGATCTCGCCGCTCACTGCAGATGCAGCCTGTGACTCGGGCTCAGTGGCTGCTCTCTGCCTGGAGGTCGTCGTTTGGGCCGCTCCCGGATATACATAACATGATGTTGACTGACGGGACAGGAAATGCCATCAATTTTTTTCTATGCTCATCTATCTATGATATCAAGTGTAGATAAACGTTTCAATGACTATAAAGATGTCCGAGCAGGCCAAACAGACAGGATCTACGAACGGCAGCAAATACTGTATCTATGGTAAAAAGTTCTAATAAAAAACATACAAAGGTGTCTTTTTCCTTTGCACACATCTTCTGTGGCGTTCATGCAAAAATGAAACCACGTCTGTCCCCCATTTTTCTCCCCACATGGCTTTGCAGCGTCACGAAATGCACAACGTCCTCAAGGTTTTGCAATCACTGGACAGATGGTCCCAGACTTAACCGACCATTTTCCTTCATGGCCGCCATGTTTTTCAACCAATGTTGTTCAAAACCTTCACCCGCGTGCTCGTCCATCCCCTAAAAGGGTGCACCGAATATTGCGGTGATTGGGCTAGCCGTGCTAAACGTGGGGTATTTGTCAAATTGCACAGGCAACATGCTAGGGGTGAATTTTACGCATGTGTGTCAATCGTGCCATAGAGGCCCGGGGCACCCACCCAGGTTCTCCAGCCGGTGCCTAAATTGTTGAGCTCCTACCTTTCTGTTAAAGGAGGTGTTGAATATTAAAATTCCCTTGCTTTAGTGACCGGAAAGAAAACCTGCAGGGTCTCGGCCCTCCGGGGCACAGGATGGTTAGGGTTGGGCGGTTCAGGAGTAGAAAACATTATCTGGGCCAAAACAAAAAGCTGTGAAAGGGATTTTGTCCTCAGATGTTGGACCTTGGCGGAAGGCGTATGCAGGCTGTCTGACGCCGAACTTTCAGGGTGTCCGTCCCTGGGGAATTCAGCCTGACCCAGATTGAAATTGTCTAGAGACTATCCTCCGTTGTCCCGGCTGCAGCTGTATTGGGGCGGGGCGGGCTTGTCCTGTTGTGGGACATGCAACCCAATACGAGCACGCCACAACTGCGAGAGTCGGCGGACAAAAGCGGCCGTTCTGAAAAAGAATCGTCGTGGAACCGGATGGCGTTCAACCATCCGTTGTTCCCATTTTTACACCTCGGGGTTGGCACAGTAGTCTTTGCACCGGTCTGTTCCCATGGCAACTTGGTAGTACTTCTCAAGTAGGAGTCGCAGTACGTTGAGTCAAAGGAAAGGGACGTTTTTCGAAAATAAAAGTCACACTTTGTGCTTTGAGATCTTTGCAAATAGAATATAAAAATTCATGTATAAAAAATGTTATGTCCGGTTTTTTCTGACCGAAGTGCAAAGATTTTCTGGATTTCTTCCATTTTCAGTGCATGTTTTATTTTTTCACTTTAAAAAAAAAAAAGGGTCATGTTGGTGGATTTCTCAGATTTGTGTTTTTTTTCACCGTGCGTATTTATTTTGAAAATCAAATCCAGTTGTTTGATTTTGTCAAACGGTTGCAGGGAAACCAGACTCGCTGCAAAAGATTTATTGCAAATATTTGTTATTGAAAGTACTTTTCCCCTGGTCTGGGCACTTAGCTGGATACTCTATTCATCTCCAAGTGTGCTCCAAGATGCTCCGGTTGCAGAACTTTCTTAAAAATAGGTCTAAAATCATCCCATTTTGTGTTGTAATAAAAAAAAGTACAAAATAAATGCACAGTAGCCGGAGATTCCTGTACAAGCTGTTTAGGCTGGATCAATGCGGGTCAATCAAACACCCTCTTATTGATTAGGTAGTGATGTGCAGTTTCCACGGGACACCTAAGCTCCCTCTGGGGCCTCCTGCTTGGTTTTGGGGACCAGGCAAGACTTCATCGCGATTAATTGCTTTTCATCTCGTCCTTCAATAGGAACGCGGAGCCCTGCGAGCGGTCCCCCCCCCCCCACAGCCAGTGACTGGTGGAAGGGGCTCTGTGCTGAGGAGACATCACCGATGAGGGATGCTGCACGGAGATGGTACCCGAGTGAGGGGCGGGGGCTCCCCCTCCCCCACCAATTTTCTTTTTTTGGGATTTTCTTTTTTTGTCTTGGTGTGTGAGGCGCGGGGGAGGGGAGGGGACAAGAGCTAAACCGCATCTGCTGTGTGTGCGTGTGTGTCTGTGTGTGTGCGCAGTTGCAATACAGCTCCCGTTCTCGCATCATCCCCATCCTCATCCTCGTCGTCCCTCAGCTCGCAGCCATGTCGGACTCGGAGGACATGACGGAGTTCGCCAGCATCGTGGAGCGCATCGAGCGGGGCGAGGTGAGTCCCACCGGCGGCTGGCCGCGCGCCAGGGGCGGCTTATCAGTCCTGCCCTGCTGGGCGGAAGCGTTTGCGTGCCCGTTTGTGTCCCATTTGGATGCTTTGGGCTGTCTGCGGCACGTCGAGATGTTTTATTGGCGTTGTCGCCACGATGGATGCAGCACGGTGTGATGTTCGAGCAGCACGTACAGCCCCTACTACTGGACTCAACCAGCGCCGCTGCGTGATGTCCTACACGCATGTTTTTAATATTTTGGCCCTCTCGTGTTGCTAAATATTGAAACCAGATGATTGGAAGCTGCTCTCCGCGTCGTTTCAAAGCCCTGCAAACTGGCGCCACAACAGCACACGCGTATATGTGCATGTTTAATATGTTTATATGCTGTGTGTGATGTATGAGGGACCACAAAATGCAGGTTTTCAATGAAGCTTTTTATTATTAGGGGAGAAAAAATGCAAAGCCGCATGCCATAACTTGCAATGAGGTCCCGGAGGAACTTCGGCCCACTCATCTTTGCAGAATTGTTGCCATTCAGTCACATGGGAGGCGTTTACAGCCTGACGCGCCTTTTTAAGGGCATGCCGGACGTTCTCCTTCAGGATTTTCTGGGTAGACGGCAGAATTCATGCTTCCATTTATCACAGAAAGCCAAACAGCCCCAGACCGTCACACTACCCCCGCCATGTTTTACTGTTGTTCTTTTTGTTCAGAAGCGTTTTTGTCTTGGAACGCGACGCGGGCCGTTTTTTTTTATTTTTTATGGCGGAGTCATGAACCCTCATCTTCACTGAGGCAAGTGAGGATGTTGTCGCGGGGTCTTTTGTGACCTCTTTGATGAGTCGTCGTCGCTACACTGAAAAAAGAAAATCTTGTGGATTTTGATAATAGGTAAAAAAAATATGTAGTATAAATAGGTAAAAAAAAAAAAAAAAGTTGACTTAACACCAATTAATTGAGCAATATGAAAGCGATTGTATCATTTTCAGGTTACCCGCTTTCCCAATGCAACTGTAACTTGGTTTGTTAGAGCCAAGACGAGTGGAACGTACCAAGTAACTTGAAAGCCTTTTGATCTTCTTACAACCCGCAACGTCTGCGGTCTTTTCAGAGTGCCGGTAGAAGTTTCACGCAACGCCCACTTTCAAAAGCGATCGCAGTACCTTCCAAAACGCGAGACTCTTAGCACAGAACAGGTCCCTCCTCAGGAACAAATGGAAAAAGCAGGAATAAAAGTCATGTCGCTGTACGCCCGGAAAAATACACATTGACCGGGGCAAATAGGAGGGCGTTAACTCTGCATCTTTTTACATACATGGTGTTCACAACAATAGCAGTGCAACGTGACGTAGCAGATTAAGTGCGGTTATTAGTATAGTTTTATGCCGCATGGCAAACAAGCTACCAGTAGGTGCAGTAGATGCTCAGAAAGCAAACGAGACCCAGCATTCAGGATATGCACGCTCTTAAGGCCGTGCGATTGGCCGATTAGCTGAAAGGGGCGTGTTCCAAAAAGAGCGGTGTGGCGTTCGATCAGCGATCAATTTCGTGACAAAACTGGTGTGAATCAGGTGGCCCCTATGTAAGGATGAAACCATCCCTTTTCCGTGCCGCTTATTTATCCTCATCAGGGTCGCGGGGATGCCGGAGCCTATCCCAGCCGGCTTCGGGGGAGAGGCGGGGCGCACGCTGGACTGGTCGCCAGCCAATGGCAGGGCAGGATGAAACCGGCACTTGTGGAACATCATTTCCCTTTGCCCTCTGCTAAAAGCAATGTGCAGAAGAGGTTTGCCAAAGAACACATCAACAGGCCTAAATCACAGAAACGATAACGTTTGTAAAGCCAATGGCAGACACCGCTATTTTTCGAGGTTTTGTAACACCTTGCCGACTCCAAGAACAACGCCGATGTCCTCGGCTTCTTCGCTTGAAGCATGTCCTTTGATGAGATATACCCCATGGTGGTGTCTTCAACGGCCTCGTCGATTGTGTTCTGATCCGGGCTCTGAACGGTAAGTGAAGAAAAGTTAGGTAAGTCAAACCTAGTCACCAAGCCCTAGCTTCGTCTTGGGGTAGTTTTGGTTGGTCGAAGCCTGGGAAGCTTCACCAATGTTCCATGTTTTTGCCATTTCTGTAAAATGGCTCTCACTGTGGTTGGCTGGAGTCCCAAAGCTTGAGAAATGGCTTTAAATCCTTTTCCATAGTGATAGAGCTCAATTATTCTTTTCTCTCTTGATAACAAAAAGGTTTATTTAAGAACTGCATGATGTGTATGTTGATGCTCACTTGTGATGGACATGTTTTTAATATTTTGACCCGACTCATGTTGCTGTAGGTAGCCAGAATATCATTAACGTTGTATGTTTTTGATCGACTTTATTATGTTTTCTATGTACGTTTATTATTTTATATTTTTAGCGGTAGATTTGCCTGCAACAAGACATCCTTTTCCTCTGCGTTGTGCTACATTGTGTTGCACATGCATGATTTGCAATCAAATACAGCCTATTAATAGACTCGCATGCAGCGCAGGCGTCACTGCTAAATAATCGTCACGTGCTGTTCTATTGGGAATAAGCGCAGATGATTGCACGGCACGATTTCCCAGCCTTATGGTAAGCACGTCGTGTGTTTGAATGGGAGGCTGGTTGTTGCCCGGAGCTGCAGGCAGGGTGCACACTCCTCTAGTTAGCTACCTTTTATGCGGCCCACTTGGCAGCAGCCGTGCAGTAACTAAGTCAGGTTGGTGCTGTGGCTAATGGGGAAGAAGGCGCTTTAATTATCGCTTCCCAGTGCAAAGTACACACACGCTACGCTCTGATGGTGCCAATAAAATTGAGCATTACCAACCTCGTCTTTTTTCACACAGCTCTCATTATGGCAACGATTTTCAGTACATGTTTAGTTTTTCCCTTATGTAATGGATGTGGGGGGTTTTCACTTTTTTTTTTTTTTTTTTACATTAAGTTTAAGTTAAGCTTGACACTAAATTAACGATTTATATTTGCAGTTTTTGACGGCTCGGTTTTAAGGCCACATAAAATCAAAATCAGAGATTTCGAGATTAAATTTCGGAAGCTTTACAAGAAAAAAAAATTGTAATTTTATGGGAAAAAAATTCTTAGTTTTACTAAAAGTTGGAACTTCATGAGGAAAAAGTAGTAATATTACTAGAAAAAAGTAACTTTGTAACTTTACTCGTAAAAAGTTGTCATTTTACAAGAACAAATGTAGTAATATTACTAGAAAAAAAGTCGTAATTTTACAAGAAAAAAAATTGCAATTTTACGAGAAAAAGAAGTTGTACTATTATTAGAAAAAGTTGTGATTTCATGGGAAAAAAGTCATAATTGTACAAGAAAAAAAGTTGGAATATTACGGGAAAAAAAGTCGTGATTTTACGAGAAAATAGCTGTCTCAGGCAATGCCCGTAACGTCAATTCATGACTTTTATTCTTGTAAAGTTTTGACCACTCTTATAATATAATAAGCTTTTTCTTGTAAATGTATGTTGTTATTGTCGTAACTTTATGACTTTTATTATCGAAATATCAAATTATTTTAATACTCTGTCGTAACAGGCATTGCCTGAGACAGCCATAAAGACAGGTGACCTTTAGGTCAAAGGTCATATTGTGATTTTTTT
>QODF01000323.1:255603-279001 GCA_024372805.1 Oostethus manadensis
CCTGGCTCCAGAGGGGGGCCCCGGTGACCCGCGTCCGTGCGAGGGAAAACGAAGTCCATTATTATTGTGCATCATCGGGGTCTATTGAGCCACTCTTTGTCTGGTCCCTCCCCTAGGACCTGTTTGTCATGGGTGACCCTACCAGGGGCATGACAGCCCCCGACAACTTAGCTCCTGGGATCATTGGGACACGCAAACTCCTCCACCACGATAAGGTGCTGACTCAGGGAGGAGTCTTTTAAAAAAGTCTTTTAAAATTATGACTTTTAATATGGAAATCTCATTTTTGATGTAGCCATAATACTCCGTCGTACATTGCTTTATTAAGTTACAGGAAACATACAGTTGTGTTGTCAGTAGTCAGTGGAGTCCATAAAACCTTGGTACTTAACTCCAGCTGTAGTATTAATTATGTCACCGCGTTTTAATGGACCGAAAAACATGTTGGTGTAACAGTTAAAAGTGTCCAATAAACGAATGAACGCCGTGTTGGATTGATGGCCCCCCTCCAGGGTGATGAAGTTTACGAGATGCTCTTGAAAGCAACAGCCGTCCCTATGGAGATATCCCCTCTCCCTCCCCTCTCCTGCTGGTGTGTTGTAATTGAAGGAACTTCCGGCTCTTTTTAGAGAGCCGGTTCTTTTGGCTCCGTTCACACAAATGAGCCGATTTTTTTGGGCTCCCAAGTGGCTCCTCGGATTTTTTGTTGTGGTTTATTTATTTATTACCAAATTATGTGTATTGTGTGAAAACAATTACTAATGTAAAAAATACGTGATGACAAATGTTTATTAGTTCAAATGATTTCTTTAAATCCTACAAAATATAATCATAAAATGAGGATAGGCGGTACAGAAAATGAATGAAGTATCATAAAATACACACAAAAATAATACAAAATAATATAAAATACAAAATTTTAAAAATGGCATTTATCAACTCCTCCACCGTGTGCTGCGTTTGACCCCGCCCCCATTACGTCACAATTTAACAGGAAACAGGCGAGGAAAAAAATTAACAGGCTCCCAACGACGCGAACCCGCCCCTGCCATTCATTTAAAAGAGCCGGTTCCTAGAGCGTATTCGTTCGCGACCTGCACATCGCTAGTGTGTTTCTTTCATTGCCGCAGCGAGCGAGTGAATGTGCTGCTGCTCGTTGCTGATTCACGACAGCGGGGGACTTCTGTTCTTTCAGCCGCGTCACGAAAACTTCTCACGGCCGGCGTTCTTTTAATTAGTGTTAGTTTGTCGAAAAACGTCAAAGATACATTTCGCGTTTTTACGTGTTCGTCCTTCGCCATGGCGGCGGAGATGCGGCGAGGCAGCACACACGCGGTAAGTTCCCAACTTTGTGTTTTTGGATAACTTTTTTTTTGTGTGTGTGTGTGTGGGGGGGTTCGTTTAATTCGTTTAATTTCTCACCCAAAACACAAACTACAAGCCTACACTCGTTTTTCGAAGCTGTTCTTGGTCGTTTCGGCAGACCGCTTGATTGGGGGTGCCCTCCCGGTGCGCGTGCCGTGTGCCGTATTTCTTGAATTAATGTCGTAAAGCAAACTGCCAACGTTTGGGATGGGTTGTCCGCACGTGAACGTGAGCAGGCTGGAGGCCAGCGCATGTGTGCTTTTTGTCTATATTCCGCTGGTGGTGGACTAATCCCTCCTTATGTAACGTAAGAAGACCACGTACTATTATTGCAGTGACATGCATGTGTCTCTTTGCCCCTATATGACGGGGAACCTCATTGGAAACAGCCTTCATGCAGTGCTCCAATAATGTTTGAGCTAGCTTAAACCCAATATTAATTTGTATGCTATCTGCACGGTTGGTTTTGTCAGCCCATCAGTGATTCCAGGGCTGGGGTGGGCAAACTTTTTGACTTGGGAAAAAAAAATTGGCGATAACATGTACCTTAAAACTGTTGGTTCCATATACCCTCTAAGCATGCTGGCTAGTCCAGCGGTGTGAACTATAAACAATAAAACATTGGATAATAGGATAGTTTTGTTTTTTTACTCATTGTTTACTTCTGGCGACCTCAACAAATATTTGTAATGTATTAAAAATGTGACAAACAGGGCATAATGAAAGTATAGCGCATGTTACCCAGCATGCCTTTCGGCAGCATGGGTATTGCGCGTCGTGTTTTTTTTTTCCGATGTCCACGTGGTGTAGTAGGTAGGTTACTTTGTGCCACTTGGTAATTTTTCAAAAATTATCGACGGTAACCACCAGCTAGTTAGAGCTCTCAGCATCATGACAGAGGAGTCCGGGCACAGTGAGGGGAATCTACCTCTAACTACCGAGCCAAATATCCCCCGTCCAACGTAAAACTAACTTCACCACGATACCTCGCCGACATGTCTGTGTGGTTGTGTTCTTCATCCGGGTGGCAATCAGTGCTGAGCCGCATCTTCCGCACCTATCATGTTGGAATGTGGCCCAGAATCCCGGCAACCGGCTCGGCTCTGAAAACAGAGCAACAAACTATCTCTATATATCTAATGGCGCTGAATTCCCTCCGGCAGGTTCCCATTAAGAACATCGAGAGGGAGCTGATATGTCCCATCTGCAAGGAGCTGTTCACCCACCCGCTCATCCTGCCATGCCAGCACAGTGTTTGCCACAAGTGCGTCAGGGAGCTCCTCATGCTCAACCACGACGACTCCTTCGACGGCGGCTCGGAGTGCTCGCTGCCCGGAAGCCCCAGGTCACGGGTGCCCTCGCCCTCCATGGAGAGGCTGGACAGGCTGGTGCGATCAGGTTAGTAAAAGATTCCTAATGATGGAGCGATGCAACTAAAATGACCACAAAGGTTGACCAAAATGCACACATTTCCACATAACAGAAGAAGTTTTGCAGGCAATATTTTCTCATTCTTAACGTGTGTAAAAAGAAGTTCACCACTCTAAACAAATCTTCATTTTCATAAGCTAAGGAAGGGCTGCCCAATGTGCGGCCTCAGGAGTGTTTTCTATGGGCTAGCGGCACAGTCTTAAAAAAAGGCAAAAATCAGCATTAATTTTACAAGTCCAATAAATAAAGTCCAAATATTAAGAATAAAAAAAAATCTGACAAACGTATAATCTTACAATATTGTATTTATTTAAATATGTATTAAGTGTTATATTAAGAAATGCCATTTGACAACGTAAAGTTGAAACATTATAGACAGACAATGAATGAAAACCAGGAATAAAAATCTAATTTGGGGAAATTAGGTTGTTGAAAAGGTTTGTTACGAGAATACAGTCATACCTCCGACAAGAACATTTACAAAAAAGTTAAAATAGTTGGAGGAAAAAAAAACCCTGCAGAAGTAGAAAAAGTAAAGTCGCAAGAATAAATATTAAGAGGGGGGGGGGGGAATTGTGTGTGTATGTACAAAAATGGGAGACTGAAGTTCACACGAATACCAGCTTTTTTTTCACCTACTGTATATAGGGTATTACAAAGCTGATATTTTTCTTGGCCGCACGGTGGATGAGTGGGTAGCACATTGGCCTCACAGTCAGGATGTTCAGGGTTTGAATCTCCGTGTGGAGTTTGCATGTTCTCCCAGTGCGTGCGTGGGTCTTCTCCAGATACTCCGGTTTGTATCCTTTCATTTTTCAGTATGTGACCCTCAGTGGAAAAAGTATGCAGAGTTAATTAATACAGCAGATTGACGTTTTTAATTTCACGGTTGAAAAGATAACTACTGTAATAGGTAAGAATAACAACATCAAACACTTTGTTCAACTGTGGCCAACTAAAACATTTCAATGTACTTATCTGTCACTCAAGTGTAACAATATTCTTATAAACACTCACTTTGCTCAAAAGTGTAAAAAGAAGTGAACCAGTGTAAAAAAAATGACCAGTGTAGTGCTACTCTGATAAAAAGTGAGGTTCCAAGTGTAGCGGAATAAGACAAAGGGCCAAGCCTTCAAATGGGCCAAGCGTTGTTGTGACTATGCGACGCCCCCTTCCTCCTCCCCCCTCTTGTCCTAGATAAATGATTGAATTAATGACCGTCACACACCGCCCTTCTTCCGGTAATCCTGTCCATTTTTTTCTTATGAGCTATGTCTACAAAATACAAGTGAAAATAACTTTTAGTCTCAATGGCCCCAACTGTTTGACATTGGCTGTCATAACAGAAACCCCCTCCCCTCTTCGAAAGGGTGATGGATGAAGTTTTTCCCCACATTTTCCCAAGTTGCTTGAAGATCAGGTTGAAATCCACGTTTTTTCAAATCTGTCCTTGCAAAACTGTACATAAAGTTTATAATAACCATTTCAGTTGCTTGTCACCTTCAGATTGTGTAGCAGTCAAGTGGAACCTGTTCATGTTGACTATTTAGTGTGACATACTACTCGTACTAATGACTCTTTACACACCTTCTGACATACACATATCAATTATAGGAATAGTTTATCTCGTGGAGGCTCTGTCATCAGGTGACTTGGTGGTAGAGTTGTGGACGTTTCGTTTCTATTCGCAGAGGCTTCTATACAGAGAAGTACCACTAAGTCCACATGTTGGGGACTCCCCTTGACAGAATTAAGCTCCTCCTGATGCCCAGTCAGCAGTGCATCTACGTACATCTGAAGGCCACAATCCACACTTGTGAAGATTTTAGCTAGGGAAAAGCGCTGGTTTGAAAGAGGCGTGAAAGAAGCCTATCTGGCCAAGAAGCATAGCTCCAGTCTCAACCGAGATGGCTGCTTGCGTTACAAGTTATCTCCCCTATGCAATGGCCTTATCAGAGCAAGGGAGCGATAGGCCTTTGATGCTAATGTAGTCCACATCACCCAGTATCAGGCTATGCTAATTTGGTTAGACAAACAAGTATGCAGGAATGTGGCAGTACTGGCCACTCTTCTCAGGAGATGATTCGTTCAGGATCGTTTTAATGCTGTGTAACTAGACCAGTTGAGGTTTCATGATGATGAAGTAAATACCACCACGGCTGCATAGCATGCTAGCGAGAACTCGTTTGCCACCCATTTATTCATTCTAAACTGAGAACAAATTTTAGCCAAAAATTTACCACTTCCACACGGAGGAGATCTTCTTTTCACTCTACCATGTCAGACATGCCACGGCTGACTCCGTGAAGTTTGACGGTAATGTGACGTATTGTCACGTCTCATTGATGTTTTGACTGACATGTGGTGGCCAGAACACGACATGACTTGTATTTTAAATAGTTTTTGACAAAAAAGGGGCAACAGTCAACCACGAAACGGTTATAATTTTTGAAAGAAGACGAAAGAGGAGAAATCAAAATTAGAACCTGGAGGCCACTTTGATATATATTTTTTTTTAGTTTGCAGGGTTAGTATTATTTGAGCACCAACATGTCCTCCTCCTCTCTTTGCAATGTGCCTCTTTGGTCTATTTTCCCCATATTTGCCGCTACAATTATGCCACCGCACAGTAAAATAACCAGTCCGATGCAAATGGCCCAACGGGCTGCACTTTGGACATCCCTCACATGAACAAACCCATTAATGTAATTTAAATGACCCCGTTGGGTCTCCAATTTTATGATGGCAGAAGCGGTCAACCATATTAAAAAAAAAAAAAACAACAAAAGAACACGACGTATCGAGACTTGATGAGTTGGTTGACACACGGAACCGGTACAAGCAGGTTCCACTGTATTATGCATTTTGGGGCTGCCACTGACTTCATTCAGTGAATTTATAGCCACATTTGTAATGTTTGCTGTGTTTACATGCAAGTTGACATTCTTTGGGCATGTCCCACATGCGACACACCAATGGAAAATGTAGCCCAGTAATTGAGAAATGGGTATAGCTTTGCGAAGTTCAAATGGGATGTCAGCCTCTGCACACAAAATCTTCACCAAACTGTAATGCTTGTGATTAAGTTTTATTTTATTTTTTAATGACGCGCTTATTTTGTTTACACAGTCAGACGACATTATTATCTTATTTTTATTCATTGACAAAAGTCTGACGAGCAATAAAAAATAAAATGTATATAAAAAATTTGCTGCTTGCCTTTTTTTTCCACTCAGAACGTGCAGGTCGTCATCGGCCCTTGTGAAACGCTTCGTAAATGTAAGCGGTAAAACACAACGCGGTGAAAATACACATCCGCATGCTAAACTAAGCTAACCCGTCCCGTTCATCCTCCGTCAGGAGGTTTCGCCCAATTTTGCCGGTGTTTACCGCCAAGGCAACGTGTTTCTAGTTGGGGAGGGAGCTTATTAGTGTTTGTAACGAGATTCCGCCAGGACTGAGACACTTGGTTGACCAGACAAAACATGTGATTGTGTCTGAGACAGAGACAAGATTTCAACATTTTTTAAATATGACCCTATATTGCAATGTACGCGTTTAATCCTACACCCTGTTTGCGCAGAGACTGATGAAAGGGCTCACTCCGTTCACGCTGTTGAACACACACCACACACCATGGTGTTGAAAGCAGTGCGCCGCGTGAACCCTCATGCCTGCTTGCTTGGAGATGCAAAATTAGAAAGTTCCTTTTCAACTAGCTTTTTTTAATTTATCGGAATGACATCTTGTCACACTCCCCTGCTAGAAAGATAATGTCCGTGGTTTGTGCTACACGTGATGATGATCGTGGGGGGTGAAGGCATCAAGTGGTTTCCATGGTGACGAGAGACCCTCTATGGGACTATTCTTCACTCCCCTCCGCAACAAGAATGAGTTTATTATTGAGTGCGTGTAGACACAGGAAAGCAAAAGCCCTACGTTTTGAATAACCAAATCTCCTGGGCGCGCTGAAAGCCCTGCTTTATGCACCTCCGTGAGCAGGTTGGTTCAGCTAATGTGAAGCATTACACGCTTGTAAACATTCTGCTCTGGATTAGAAATGATGAACATTTTTATAAAACGATTACACGGAAGGAGAAACACTCCATCTCGTCGGATTTAAGAGAAGAACGTTAGGGGGCTCGCAAACGCTCGCTGTTCTGTGATTGGTCGCCACGGTGACACCACCTGCCTGTTAAGGAATGAATGAGGGGATTAGCCCGCAGGGAGAGAATAATGAGGGGACTTGGCTATATTTATCAGTGTGCAGCCTTGGCGTGCTGGGAGAGATGAAGGAATGCTTCTCCCTTTCTTACGGTTTGCGGTGGAACATCACCTCAACTACAGATCTTGCATGTCTTTGGTGTTTATGCGGTCATGTACAGCATAAACGCCGCACAACCACATACATTTTGTATTCATGCAGGGGTGCTCATTAATTTCTGTCCCAAACCGGCCAGAATTAGGTACAGATGCATGCGGGTTTCAATATTTAGCTAAATAGTCATACTAGACATTGACATTTGGATTGTAGTTAAATTCTTTGGGGGGGAAAAAACACAGTATGTTAGATACTTTATTCATCTCCAAGAGAAATGTACATTTCAAGAAGCTCCCCAAAATATTATACGTTTATTCACAGTATAAATCAAAGGCAAGGCGAG
The DNA here is from genome assembly GCA_024372805.1 of Oostethus manadensis. NCBI lineage: Eukaryota > Metazoa > Chordata > Actinopteri > Syngnathiformes > Syngnathidae > Oostethus > Oostethus manadensis. The sequence goes on from QODF01000323.1 coordinate 263,064, forward strand.
AGATAAAAGAAATAACACAATGGAGTACAAATAAATGAATACATAACAATATAATACATAATTAGGTAAAAAAATAAAGTGTCACATGGGGTAAGGGAGGAATCATCTGCTCAGTCTTTCAGTAGAGCAGGACAGTGATAGTAATCTGCCACAGAAACCGCTCTTCTGATGGGCAGATGATGCTGGTTGTCCATGATCTATACCTTCAACATTTGATCATTAGACAACCTTTCAGTCAGTTATTGACAATTCAAGTTCCTCCCATGCAAAGAGATTTTGCGTGTTTTTCAGCCCATCTAGCTCAAATTGTCCACACACACACACACGCTTGTTACATTGGCTGTCTTTGTACAGCAGTGGTTCTCACCTGGTGCGTCGGTACGCAAAAGTAGGTCCCAGGTGTATACTTAAAAAATAAATAAATCACTTAATGACTCCAATATTTGTGAATGCACCTCACGTGCTGTGTTTGGAGTAGGCGAGGAATGAGTGACGTCTGACACAAAGCTGCAGATATCTGCTGGACAAGAGCACGGCATAAAGGCTCAGGTTGTGTTAAACATCCATCCATCCTTTTTCTTTGCCGCCTGTCTTCATTAATCCCTTTTTAAATATTAGATTTGAAAAATTCCTGCCAGTTGGGTCACCACTTGTCATTGAGGGGCGATGGTGGTTAAGAACCACCGATGTTATATAGCCTGTCGAGGCCTGTAAGCAATTTCAGGTCATTTTGAGTTATGGGGGTCAGACTTTGGGGTTTAATAACAGCGTCCCCATCCTTGTCATCAAAACAATATACCGGAAACACAATTGGGTTGACTTTTTTTGGAATGTTTCTCCTGATCAGGAATAGAAGAGTCAGCTTTCACAAACACATGGTCATGACTACCTCATTATGATGCAGTCAAATTTGACATTTGGACCTGAGATCAGTGGTTCTTCTGTCATTGCCCCCCGCCCCCTCCCAGGGGACAACAATGTCTTCACGCCCCTCCCCACGTGAAAGACTATTGGGAAACTGATAAAGCCTAATTGTTTCAGTGCTGTACAGACTGAACTCAAAGCTGAAAACAGGAAAATGCAACAAAACCACAAATGTATTCAGGAATCCAAAAGGGCATTTTAGTACAATGAATGTGTACATGTTGGCACTAACAATGAAAGGGCTCCCTGCCTCTGGTACTCTTAGATACATGTCTGACGCTCCGTTGCATCGGGGTGTTGAAGTGTATTATGTATGTTGTCACCAGTCATGCACTTGGTATGCTGTGTGCGTTTTCAAGCTTTCTATTTATTTCCCACACTTACTCATCTGTAACCACTTTCTTTTCCCTCCACAGTCACACCATCGCACATTTGCGTGCCGCCTCATCTTTATTTGTCACCTCTTTTTGTCCATTGCTTGCAGCCGCAGTGCAAAGGTCGCTCGGAAGTCGAGGTAGACGTGGCCTCCGACCGTTCGGTAGCTGTAGTAGTGAGTACAGCGCCACCGGACCCCCCAAGTCCCTCCTCCCATTTGTGAAACCCTAGCTTGAGTTCTCTGCTACGTAGTACTTCCTTGTTTTTTTGCAAACGACATCAAGCAACTCACGCTTCTAGATAGGAAATGGGACACTTAGTTTGTAGCTTTTGCGCTGAAGAGTCACTAAGCATCAATGAGCAGCACAACCGAAAACAAGAGAGCTGTTTTTCATTGATGTATAACTAGAAATATCTAAAATGTGTCAGATTACCTTGTGGTGCCTTAGCTGCGGATGCATATGCCACTTTGCTTAATTTGCCCTTAGTCTCCTCTTGGATACAAAGTCTTTCAATTACAGGAGACCCGCCTCCATTTCCGTTATTACTAGCATGCCCTGATCCATTCAATTTGGCATGTTTTCCAAAGTTTCCTGGTTTTTGCTGGTTTGGAAGTGGGGAAATGGAACCCCTACTAAATGTCACCGCTAACCACGGTCAATAAAAGCCCAAAACTTATGCAATGCTTGTTTGTGTCAGATGGTTCAGCTCTGGTGTTGAAACAACAGAAGCGTGAACTCTGTTCTCGGCTGTAGTTTGGGCTTGCAGAGCTTCTTAACACCTCTTTGACTGTGCTGCCTTCAGGGCACTTGTCTGCTTCAGTCATTATCTGCAAGGCACCTCACGGCATTAAACACACTGCACTAATGATTTTTGCGCTGGCTAAGAAAGTATTGTCGTACACTGCTGATATTATTAGTTAGAAAAATGCATATTTAAACAAATTGTACTTTATTTTTGGCCTTTTCATGCATAAAAATGGCAAAAAGAACTAAAATACAAGGCAGAATAAACCATTCAAATTGCAAACGTAGTATTCTCCTTTCTCCACTAGGTGTCAGTAATTGTTCTGGGAGACAAGCACCAGCCGTGATCACCGCAACATTCATTTATTGCACATTTAAATAATCTCAGACACAATAACAACATAATAATCATAATAGTAAGACTAGCTACTGTTGGCCTTAACCCACGACAAGATCAAATTCAACTCTCTGAACCCACGTCCTGTCCTTCACACATCTGACTGCCCACCGCTCATGTCCCCTAAGGAGGACATTTACTGTGACGCACGAACAAGGGTTGTATTTACGTCTTCGATGGCATATCTACTCTTGTCTGTTGTATTGGTTAATATGATTTAAGTCATTTAAAGCTGCCATTACAATACACAAACAATGGCCACCCTAGGAAGGACGCTGTCCAGAGAAACAAAAAAAAATCAAGGAACCGCGGTGGTGTGATGCTCTTGTCACATTTTCTCTGATTATATGCCCTATATTGGGTAATACAAATGTAAGAAAAAGACTGTCGGTGTTATTTCATGTCTAGACAGCTCTAATGTAAATACATTTAGAACATGTTTTTCAAAGCTACACCCTAGGCCCTAAAATACGTACTATGTAAATATTGCATGTATTAAAATTGAATCCCACTTTGTGGAAATTCACTTACAGCGGTCCGGCATGGAAACAATTAACCATGATAAACGAGGGCGACTGTGCTGATGAAGAACTATCCTTTAAAGTAGACCGTTATGTGTGCTCATTATCTTTCATTCATTTTCTATATCGCTTATCCTCATTAGGGTCACGGTGATGCTGGAGCCTATCCCAGCAGACTTTGGGCGAGAGGCGGGGTACACCCTGGACTAGTCGCCAGTCAATCGCAGGGCACATATAGACAAACATTCACATTCATACCTATGGACAATTTAGGGTCGCCAATTAACCTAACATGCATGTTTGTTATAGACGGGAAGTTAATTTGGACATTAATAATCGTGTGGAACCGTTTGAGTAATGGCGAGGAAAAATGGAGTGCACTACCAGCAGAGGCGATGTTGATTCCATCCAGTTTGCTGTGTAAAAGTAGGAAGCTGTGCGCCATCTTCTCCAGTTGCGCTTATTCTACCCTGCTTGACGCTAGTGTGGAAACAGGAGTTCACAACATTCCGAAGGAGATGCTCCCATTCTTTGTTTTGTTTTTTCATTAATTGTTCATAATCCATCAAGGGAATGGAGCCAAACAGGCAACTTGTCTTTACACGTTACTAATCGTGCGCCACACGTTCATCGTCATGAGTTTGTAAAGCGTCGCACATGGTCACCGTTAAACTCACATCATTGTCTCAGCGTGCACACGCACTTACATAGTTAACATGTGTGTTGCCGAGCCACCGCTTTTCCCTCAGCCGCACCCACCTCACCTTGTCTTCTTCTGCAGTGGTTATTTTTGTGTGGAAGTTTCCCCCCCCCCACCTTCCTGGCTGGTGGTGTTTTTTTTTTTATTTTCCTCACCTGAGGAGTGTTTGATTTAATTTTCAGGTCCTCGGAAACGAAGCGGAAATACCGGCTGTCAAACTGAGATAAATCCAGCACTCCTCACATCTCCTCAAAAACGTGAAGCAATATTCTTGTCAATTTGTTTTTTTTATTGTTGCACAGAGTGGTTTGTTTTTCATTTGTGTTAAAGTGTGTGTTTCCCCACTGCTTTTGTGTCTGTGATGTGACACGCATTAGCCGCTTGTTAGGATGCCGATGCATCAGTAACAAGCATACTGTGCCTTCCAAACTCTTAAAAGCACCGTCGCTTTAAGAGGACCTTGTGTTGTTGTGTACGGTTTCTCACATAATACCAGCAAGCATTTTGTGGTATGTTCTCATGGGGCAATACTATAGGAAGTAAACCTGGATATACAGTACTTAAAGCCAAGGTCACAAACGGTCGTAAGTCTCTGCATGTTTTTTCTTCTTGTGGAGTACGTAGTTCCGGTGACCATAAAGGGGTACAATCTCTGCGTACCCAACAGCCTGTAAATCGAAAAGGAGTAGTCGCTTCCTTAGTACATAAGTTGTTAGACCAACGTCCGTCAAAAGTACCGACCTTGTGTTCCATGCAGGTTTTGTAGTAAGGGTGCCAAGATCCATACTGGAAACAAGATTGGTTCTGCTCATTCGCGAGACTTGTCACTTCCTCCACTTGCAATTTTTTAAAACAGAGCTATTATCTTCAAATTAAGAACACCCTTGGTCACCGATTCTGTTCATAACTACCATAGACAAAATTTCTAGGCGCAGCAAAGGCGTTGAGATGGTCAGGTTTGGGGGCCTTGGCATCTCTTCTCTGCTATTCGCAGATAATGTGCTCGGAGATGTGTCCTCCAGCGGTATGAAGCTTATGGGATGAGACAGAATCTGAGACCACGGTTCTCATTCGGAAACGGGTGGAGTGTGGACCCCGGGTTGGGAGTGAGATCCCCAGGTGGAGGAGTAAAAGTATCTGGAAGTCTTGTTCACGAGTAAGGGAAGGTTGGAGTTTGAGGTTGATAGACTGATCAGCACAGGGGCTGCAGTAATGTGGTCGCTGTACCGGACTGTCTGAGACTGTAAGAGAGGGTGTGGAGCTCGGTCGGGAGGTGCTGTTCCTTCACGCAGAGACTAGCCAGTTGAGGTGGCTCGGGCATCTAGTCTGGATGCCTCCTGGACGCCTCCCTGCTGAAGTGTTCTGGGCATGCCCAGTTTGGAGAAGGCCCAGGGCAGACCTAGAAGACGCTGGAGAGGCCCGTACGACCAGCTGTGACCGAGGCTTATAGTAGTCAATGTACAGATTGTATAGCTATGCAGTTCATGCACTGAAAATGAGTCAACCCACAGCCATTATTACAAAGTAAAGTAAACTTGTCCGAATTGTGTCCTTTGTGCCATTTTTAGTTTAGCACCATTATCTAGCACTGCCTTAATCCTCTTGGGTATGGAATTGAGCAGAGCTGCACAGGTAGTCAGACTCCTTGCAGATGTCCCGCGGGTGCTCTTTTGGGTTCAGGTCTGGAGTCGCTTTCGCCTTCCTCAGCAAGACTCTTGTTGTGTCGGGTGTTTGTCTCTTCAGGTTGGAGAACTGCCATGAGGGGAGGAGGTTCAGTCTCGTTGTACGTGCTGTTACTGATGCTCCTTCGCAGTGAACCACAGCTCTCCAGTGCGAGCAGCATTCATGCATCCCCAGTTACGCACTTGTCTTGCTAGCTATGTAGTTTATCAATAATGGCTTGAGTGACTCATTTTCTGTGGGTGATAAATCACTACTGCCTTGTGCAAGTCGTACACTGACTACTCTGGGTTTCATTTCCATAGTGTTGTCCCCTTCCTTCAGAAGATATGTTATCAAAATGATTGCTGAAATATGAGGGGTGAGATACTATATGTGGTAATAAGTCTTGATGTACCGAACTGGACACTTGATTATGATATTCAATTTTGTTTTTTAGGGCTGTCAAATGATTTATTAAAAAAAAAAAATTTAAAATCTAATCTTGGGTTTTTAAATTAATCACCGTTCACCACTGTCTGATACATGCTAATTTTTACTGTATTATTGAAAAGTTTACGTGTAAAAAGTTAGAAATTAGTTGAACATTTAAATCAAGCTAAAAGATGGTTGCGTTTAAAGACACGTCATTTAAGCCAGCTTCACATTTTGAGTGTATTTGTGGGATTTCCGAGCGCACTCAAATGCAGCAAATTGTACTTTAGCGTTAAGCGTTCCAAGGTGAGCGATAATATCCGCTCGTTGCTTTTCTTTGTATTTTTAATTCTCACTCATCCAGCGACAGTGAGGGAGGGTGGTTACGACGACGAAGGGACTAGAGACGTCAATGCGAGTTGGAGATGTGGCGTTGGAATTGCACTGCTGCTGTGTTCAGCTCAGATAAAAGTTGCAAAAGAGCGTCAGACGCTGTAGGGACACTTATGCGATTAAGGAAATAAACTAGTTATTGCCATTTTGACAGCCCTGTATTTATTTGTTTTATTATGTCTCTAATTACGTTTATCCTGTCCAGATCATTATCAGCACTTACTATCACTTCTCCTGTTGTTGCGGAATGCCATATCCTTGTGCTAACGTCCCCTTCACAACTGCTTGTCACCATTTTCCCAAGTTAGCCACAGTACCCTCCTGCTGGACTTTCCCGCCATGAGTGACTGGCTGATACGATGCACTGTGTGGCGCTTCTGTGCGGTGCATCCACATCTGGTCTGTGAGGAGTACTAGTTAGTCTTTGTGGGGAATTTGAAGCACAAAGCGAGGCCCTATTTGTGAAAGTCGGAGCAGTGAATGAAAGGAAAATGAGCTCCGCTTGCATGACGCAACATTCGGCACACCAACCTAATGTTGTGCACACTCGGACTAGGGTTTGATGGATGTATTCATATATAGGGCCTCAGACTAAATTCCAAACAGGCTGACTAGTTTTCATGACTAAACACCACATGAAGTGTCCTCACTCGTCTCCCCGATCCTCCCGCACAGGCTCCATCTCCTCCCCCGGCTGGCGCCGAGGATCCGTGACCCCCCGCGTCACCGCCATCCCGTGCCCGGGCTGCCAGCACGACATTGACCTGGGCGAGCGCGGCATCAGCATGCTCTTCCGCAACTTCACGCTGGAGAGTATCGTGGAGCGCTACCGGCAGGCGGCGCGGGCGGCCGTGGCCATCATGTGCAACATCTGCAAGCCTCCGCAGCAGCAGGAGGCCACCAAGAGCTGCATGGACTGCAAGGCCAGCTACTGTAACGAGTGCTTCAAGCTGCACCACCCTTGGGGCACGCCCAAAGCCCAGCACGAGTATGTGGGGCCCACCACCAACTTTAGGCCCAAAGCAAGTACCACTAAATTCCCTTATGCGGCCCCTATTGGTAATGATGCGTTGCCGTGCATGCTAGCAGACGAGTAATAGATACACTCAAACACGGCTGTTTGTTGGGGGAAATCCTGCTATGATAGGCTGTGATATACTCACCAACATTCTAGCCCGCAGTTTAGTGTATCTGGAGGTGCACCATGGGTTCATTGACATTTTTATTTGTGTATACGACAAAGGTCAGTTTTATTTGGATCAAATGTCTACACGGGCCAAAAATAGCAGATCTTTTGTCAATTTGGACTTGCATGCAAATATCGCCAAACAATGTAAAAACGCTGAATCTAATTTAGTTTCTATTTTAAGATGCGCCAGGAAACTTGTCTAGAGGATTTCTGGATGTTTGTCATCTTCATCTTCTCACTTCAGCTTTGTTTTTGTCAGCTTGACTTTGACCTAACATCCTGTCAAACGTCTTGCAGGTGCTGATGTGTCCTGAGCACGAGATGGAGAAGGTGAACATGTACTGTGAAGTGTGCAGGAGGCCCGTGTGCCACCTGTGCAAGCTGGGAGGCACGCACGCCAACCACAAAGTCACCTCCATGACCAACGCCTACAAGATTCTCAAGGTAATTGCTGGTCTCAAATTGCATGCGGGGCGTACAAAGAGACGCTCAAGGATGTCATTTAACTTTTTTTTTTTTTTTTAAGCTGTCACTTTCTCTTCTTTGCGTTTTCCAAGTCAAAGTAGAACCAGGAGAACTGGTTTAATGATTTAACACTTAATGACGCCTACCCGAATGGATCATCTGCTGCAGCTAGGAGTGGGAACCGCAGAGTGCCATATGACATATTTTGCCAATATTACCATACAGCCATTTATGCACCAATCAATACATTAGAAGAAAATGAGCACCCTCATTTTTATACATATAAAGCACTTGAGTCTGCTTAGACTTGTCTTCATGGAGTGTGTGTGTGTGCGCGCTTTTAATATTTGATGAAGCCATTTGTCCCCCATTATCTTGTGTCCTTTGTCTTCGCACACCGTGCCAAAGGTGTATCAGGTGATCACGACCGGCGTCGGTTTCGGTCGCTGGGAACGGCAATGCAGCATCGTGTCAATGTGTTCCATCATACACACGCTGGCCGCAGAGCATGAGCATTGTTATTTATATTCAGTAGAAGGGATCGCATTATATTGTCCACTGTATTGACTTTGCTTGCTCATCTTCTCTGTCCTCCTTACAGGAGAAGCTGGCCAAGAGTATCCATTACCTCATCAGCAAAGAGGACCAAGTCAGGACTCAGATTACTGGACTGGACCGGCTCATCAGTCAGACTGAGGTACCAACGAACGGAAAATGGCTGAATGGTTCAATAATGACATTTTTTGTTTGAATACTGCCTATTATTTAAAAAAAAAAAAACCATAAGCATAAGTGCTTATGTTTTTTGATTATGCTTAGCATCTTTTGGTTAGCAGTGTGGAGAGAATAGTTATTGCCGCAAGTTGTGGCCGACAGCAGCTCCTGTGTGACTAGTCACTGCATATGCGTTATTAAAGTGATTTGAAGTGCATCGTGAGTTGCTCCTTAACCACAAAACGTGTTCTACACTGACTACTAGGTGTCAGTAGCAGTACATTGATGAGACAATTGCTATTACAGGAAGTACACTTTCAGTGCTAACGTGTAGGTCTGTTACATCTTATGTCTAAGACGTAATATTTTCTATTATGTCAACTATATCGGGTAGTAGCAGTGTAAACGTGACTATAGGGGTGTTATTACATGTCTTTAGGGCTCTAATAATGCTAAACTGGTTTTGTATGCGCTGTGAAAATATTCTCTTTCAGTTAACCGCCTTAAACGAGGCATTACTCTATGGTACAAGAAGTGCCCTCCATTTTTCCTCAGTTAGTCGATCGATTCTAAACCGTTAATCGATTCTAGTCCATTAGGAAGGATGGTATCTACACCATGCATGTCTCGTTTGCAGTTCTCACAAAACCCGAGATCGTCAAAGGTTTGTCTTGCTTGTTTTAGAACCTGTTTGAGGGGAATAGCAGTGTTTGCCAAGTGGGCATGATAAGTGAATTCTAGTTCATCGTGAAGTAAACCACACCATCCAGGAAGCCACGCCAAATTGTGTGTCTTACATGTGACTCAATGGGCGGCGTTTTAGGAAGAGCAGCGGCTGTCCCAAACAAAAACAAGTCGAGTCATCCCACATTCACTCTTGCGCAGCTTTTCAAAAATGAAATAATTAATAAGCGGTTGCTTTTTGTTGTTGACTGTGGCCTAAAAATATGCACATTAAGCAATGTTTACCTATTTCCCTAAATTAAACATTTTAAGCATAAAAATGACTGAACTAAAATACAATTTTAGGCATGAAAGGATGTTGATGAACTGTAGGCCACACTCACCACTAGGTGTAAAAAAAAAAACGTAGCAGATCATCAATGTCGACAACAGTTACTGCAGGTTTGAATGATCTCAAACAGTCACAATAATAACGATAATAATAATAGTCTAATTCATAACAACACAGGGCCCTCTTGTGGCTGTACACCAGAAAAAGTTAAATTCGACTTCCTGTCTGCGTGTTTTTTGACTCATGTCTTAAATGGCTGATTTTCTCTGGGTATTTCTACTAGATTGGATAATATTAGTGTAAAGGTGACTGTGGGGGTGCTATTTCATTTCTAGAGGGCTCTAATAAAAGTCCTACGCAGAAGGTCGTAAAACGCTATTCTATAAATTGGGATTTTTGTCACAAAAGGAAAATGGCCAGCTAGCAGAGCGTCAGGCCAACGAGCACTTTGACCGCCTGTTCGAGACCCTGCAGGAGAGAAAGTCGGAGATGCTGAAATCTATCGAGCAGTCCCGAAACCGACGCCTGGAGCAGCTCCGATCCCAGGTGTGCCATCGCTGCTCCGTTTCTCACCAATTGTACAAAAAGCAAAGCCTCTGCTACACGTCATCCACGATGTTTTTGTTTTCCAAGATGGAGGAGTACCAGGGCATGTTGGAGAACAGCGGCCTGGTGGGCTACGCTCAGGAGGTGCTGAAGGAGACTGACCAGTCCTGTTTTGTGCAGACCGCCAAGCAGCTGCACGTCAGGTACATTACTGGCCTATACTCGCGCTGCGGACCTTTTTTGGGTGTGCCATCACGTTGCTGTGCAGTGCCTTGTTGCTGCAACATTGTGGCGTAGTTCGCCTGGCGGGAGGAGCGATCGCGTTTTGACATGTACGTGAGTGACTCTGTGGATTATTTTAGTGGTTCTTTTAAGTTGTATGATCAAAGGCGGGAGGCACGTGCTAGGGCACACGTAATCGTGCCGCCTCCAAGACGAGTTTAAGACCGCCGCCGACCTCTGGTGTCCGTCTCTGCATCAGCTGTCCAAACGTGCAAAGCCACGTGCTCAGAGGTTAGCAAACTCAAGGATAAAGTAGGGAAAATCCTTTTGCGGCGGCGTCCGCTCAGCGGCACGCGTTCGGACGGATGTGCTTCTGCTGTAAGCCGGCTAATTGATCTCCATTAGCGGCTTTGGATAAATAATGGAACCTCTGCACTCGCGGGATCATGATACTATGGCATGTAGCACTTTTTATTTTTAATCCTCTTTCACTATGAAAGACCAGACATACCCAGGAGTACAAAAATAAATATTTGGGTTCGGGCAGTACATGGTTTGTTTATGTTTAGGCCCCAAGGAAGAACATGGGGAAACGGAGTTGACCTGTCTTGTTTTTACTCTGTTGCCATGGTGAAGTTGTCGTGTGTGTGTGTCCAGAATCCAAAAGGCCACGGAGTCTCTCAGGACGTTCCAGCCGTCGGCTGACCCCTGTTTTGACGAGTTTGTGCTGGACACGTCCCGAGAAGAGATGCTGCTCAGAGAGATTTGCTTTGGTGGAGGTAACAAAGTTTTTTTTTTGTTTTGTTTTTTATAGATAGGATCATTAAAATAAGCCCTTTGAGCCCGGGCTGTGATGAGGGGTCAGAGGTTATTTGTCAGCTGCCTAATTGGATGAAGTAAAGCAAACACCACACATGCCGTGGTGGAATTAACGCTTAGTGGTGTTGGTATTTTTCCCTTGTGATTGATGGCAAGTGGCTGTAAATGTAAGAACATTTGTATTCAAAAGCAGAACAGTTAGAATCTTTTTTGGAGGTCTGCAGATATTCTCAAATAAGGAGCAGATGATCATTTTTAGATTGTGGCGTCATGACAAGCTAATAATGGTAGCAACATGGCACCTGTGCTACACATTTATCACATTTAGTCCAAACCTCGTAAGGCTCATCATGGAAAGAGACGCATTTGGACCATCAATACGCTGTGTGTGTGCCAGCATGCATGCGTCAATGATTTATTTATTTTTTTTATGTACCAGCTTTACATAATTCAAATCAATCCTCCTTCCTGTACCGAGAAGAGGAACAATCATTACAACTCGCCGGCTGGTGTAGTCGATACCCTTGCATGTGGACTCATTTACTTAACTGTGCTATAAATTCTTTACGGGGGTGCCCAGTGTTAGGACAGTAGCGTGTGGCTACTGTGAACATTTGTCATTAATACCATATTTTTTGGGGAGGGGGGAGGGGGCGCTGACAATTTTTTCTTCTCCAAAAGGGGGCGCTGCAAAAATGTTTGTGAACCACTGACTTAGAGCAGTGGTTTTCAAACAGGGCGGGGCCCCAGCCGTCTACCACGAACACCATATCACCATATTTTTCAGGCGGCATGGGGGCGGGCGCTGAGAAACAAGAGGGACGCTGCATAAAAGTTTGATAACCACTGACTTATGGGCGGAGTTCCTTTTCTAGCCTACAACTTGAAATTCGTAATGTCGGGAGTTCAACTGATATGCACTTCCTGGGGAAATTGGAATGTTTGAGACATCTGATTATTTTACCACAATTACAATTTAACCATAAAGGCGCAATTATGTGCCAACAATTATAAGTTGATGATTTTCATTTGGGGGATAGTCGCCCCTTGCCCTCACTCTGGCGCAACTTCATAAAAAAATTATTGCTCTTTTGTGGTTGACTGCGACCTATTAGTCAAAAGTATTGAAAGACAAGTTATATGCAGTATTCGGGTTACTGACAAGGCATCAGTAATGTTGCGTTGGTGAGACACTACACTACCAAAACACTGAAGTCAACCATGGCATGTCTGACTTAAGTTCTCTTCCCATTCCGTGTGGAAGTGGTAGGTTTTTGACATCTTGCTTTGTCTTTTTTCCCCCCACAGAAACTTTAAGATTAGAATAAGTAAAGCAAATGCAAAACAAAAGAAGCCTTCCAATTGTGAATGTAGTCTTCTACATTGGCCACTAGGTGTCGTTGTTTGAGACTAGGGAACACATTTACTGTGACACTGCTCGAACAGTCATTTTATTTTTTTCTTAAATGGCCTATTTACTCTTATTTTGTTTACTATATTGGGTAATATGAATAACGTCATTTAATACATACAATATGATTGTATTGTAATGGCGGAAGTACACTGTCTAGAAAACAAGGAACTGCTAACATGGGTCTTATCACATTTATGTCTTATTTTCTTGAATTATGTCTACTACTGTATATTGTATAATACAAATGGTAGCGTGCCTATAGGGGTGTTTTGTGTCTATGGGGCTGTAATTATGTTAAACTGTGGTAAGAAAGTCAATCAACGTTTATATTTTTAAACACAAACATCATGTTTGTATTAATATTGAGTCATACTTGGCGGACATTTATATACTTTGTTCAGATTAGGTACCAATTAAGGTTAGAAAGAGTTCATTGGAGAGGCTATCTGCTAAAAGGAACTAACTAAACAAACTAAAATACAAATACAAGGGAGAGGAAGTATTCTAATTCTGAATGTAGTCTCCTACACCAGGTGTCCTTGTTTGGTGCGTTCTGTAAGCGATATAGGAATAACATTGCTGACAATGCAATGTTATTCCTATGGATATGAGCTGACAGCTGCCACTGACTGAAAGAGACAGCAGGCGCAAGATGTGCTCTGTAGGTGGAGCAGAAGAAACGTTCCTTATTCAGACTTTCAGTCCTTTTTACAGAATCTTTTCCAAGAGTACCTGGAAGGAATCGGTCGGTTGCTGTTTGTAATAATGGAGGATGCTCTTAGTGTGAGCTTCAGGCAGGAAGCAAGCCCTCCATCGGCCATTAATGCTCTGCAGTCATTTTCTTGTTGACGACCCATTAAAGTATCACTTGGGCGAGCCTTTAACTCTCCTAATGTGTGCTCACAGTGGAAGCGGAAAATGCTGTCGTTTTGTGGCTTTGGCACATGAAAGGTTTGTTTAGGAAATGTTTTCACACTACTCCCATGCCACAATGGGAGATGACGAGAAGCCCTTTTCAGGTGCCGGTAGAACCCGGCAAAGAGGCCATCGCAGGCTTAGTGTGGCATGTAAAGCACTTGAAGCACAGTGACAATTGCTTTCAGAACAACAGCGTGAGTGTCGCGTGTCAAACATTCCCTTACACGCAGATGCCGTCTGACTGGAGGAGTCCATTGGAGAATGAGGTTTGCTGCCCCTCCATTGTCTGTCGGAGTGGGTGGGGTTGTCCAAGATGGGGAGATGTTGGTGCAGTGTGCTGTCCTGTCTCTCTAACAAACGCCTCCAACTGGACCTGTTTTGCAGGTGGTGTAAAAGGGGCTTGTCACTCTTTGACACAGACTTGTATCTGTAATTTTTTTTACTGTTAACAATTTGTATTCATGTATAACAATGTAATGTAGTATATATTTATAGTAGCTGTACACACTCATTTCTGTTAAAGATGTAATCACTAAATGCTAAAGAGAAAATACATCATATAGCAACTTAACACGCAAAAGGCAGGTAAGACATGTACAAGACATGTTCTAATAGGAGTGTAGAATTAAAAAAAAAACTGCTTCCCATCGTGCATTGCTTCCCAGCAAAACGGTTCAGGTTCAATATTGCCGGTTTGACTTGGTTCCACGTGTGGATGGAAGTGCTACGGCAGTGTTTACGTTCGTCACGCTGCTATTTAAAGGCGACGTCAGCGCCTTGTCCAGGAACATTTGCTTTCGGCATAACGCGGCAGGGGAAGTGTCGGGTGTCTTCCGGCATTCTCCTCCACACCGGTGGGGTTAATGCCACCTTTGTAGGCGGGGAAAATGGCTGGTTCCTCCATGCCGTGCCATTTAGACAGAAGACAAAACAAAGCAGAAAGAGGACATCAGTTTTATGTTCCGTATAATGCCAGAACTTCCTCAAACTGTTACCACAATCACAGCGCTTCTCTCCACCGTGCTAGTAACATAAAACTCGCTGTGGAATAATTTAGTCCATCTCCTGATTGTAGCGGGAACAGAGGATGGAAACGAGAGAATGCTGACCCCCTGGAATGAAACTTGGCCGCGGTGCGACCCGTGTGGTATTTCCGCCAGATTCTCTTAAGTGCGGATCAGTGGAGTCTGATGGACCACTGCCCCATTTTGTCTTTGCCGTTTGGTGATTGTCACAATGCAGAAGAGATGCCATGAACGTAGTAATAGTAGTAGTCTGTGCGGTGTTCATCTTTGCTTGTATTCTCGTTGATTTTTTTCCGCTTGCCAGCACTTGAGCTCAGCTGGGTGGTGTGCGTGTGTGTGTGCGTGTGTGTCGTCTTTGGTACTGTGGCGATCTCAGGGACGAGTTAAAGATTGGTCATGATGGTATATATGATTAGATCTACACCATTGTTGTGTAAAATGTTAAACCAGACCCTATAGGAGCAAAGTAAGGACAAAACTGCACATCTGTAAGAGACGCACATTAAGGTCTTCTTACCTTGATGCATTCCCACGTAGTATCAGCATTTGGAAGCAAATATGAGGTAAAAGAAAAAGGGGAAACATACAGTATAGTAGCTTATCTGTGCATGGGAGAACATTAGGCGGTGCATTCAAGGACTGTCAAAGTAGGACAAATCACAGCTCACGTTCAAAAACTGGGGATTTTTTTTAACTGGATATTTTTTACTAAAATATTTCCAAAATGTATATTTTACATCAAATTTGATGTAGTTAGAAACGTATTTCTATCTGCGTTTAAATAGGATTAATTATGAGTTAACTATGGACAATTATGATTAAATATATTCAATTGACTGCCCTGTGCTCCCTCGGGGGATTCCCTTGTGCTACTGGGTGACTTCAACGCTCATGTTGGCTGCGACAGTCAAAGAATAATAGAATTGTAAATGGGGACTATAGGGTGTTTTTATATATGATTCTAATGATAGCGTGAATAATGCTACCAATATTCTAGTTTATTAATATTGAACCCTATTTTGCAGAAGTTGACTTACTGAGATCAAGTCTGGAACCAACCGCAATAAATGAGGGGGACAACACACGTACACTGTGTATATAGACACGTGTGTGTGTGTGTGTATAAACATATAGATAAGTGTGTATATGTATCTCGATAAAGAAAGCACTATAACATATATAGCCTAAATAAGAGATTAGTGGCGGGCAGACAGGAAGTGACGTCAGTGTACGGCTGCAACAATGCCTGTGTTATGGATTATTGTGCTTTATGTGAGAATGCATACCTGCAATAAAAAGCCTGTTCCGGCCGTCAAGTCTCACCAAACATTACTGTACTTTTAGATATTTGTATGCCTGTAAAAGCTTTGGACTAATAGGCCGTGCAGTATTCAACAATTAAACAATATGAATTATTATTTGTGGAAAATTGTAAGAGGTAAGCCGCAGAATTTGAAGTGG
>QODF01000323.1:279537-348870 GCA_024372805.1 Oostethus manadensis
GCGCTGTTAAACTTAAGGGGGGGTCCACCGAACCGCCACAAACTTTGGATCTGGCAAGCACTGGTGTGTAAAATTTGAGCAAAACAGCAAAACGTGGCAACTAATTGACCATAAGTCGTTATGTGTTAAAGATTATAGAACCTGGAGAAGAGATACAGGGAGAAGAGATCAAGAAAGTGGAGGATTTTAAGTGCTTAAGGTCAACAGTCCAGAACAATGGAAAGTGTGAAAAAGCGGTGAAAAAGCATGTGCAGGCTGGAATGGGTGGAGAAAAGTGTGGGGTGTGATAGTTTCAGCTAAAATGAAAGGAAAGGTGTACAAAACTGTGGTGAGACCAGGGATGTTGTTTGGTTTAGAGACAGTGCCTCTGAGGAAAAGACAGGAGGCAGAGCTGGAGGTAGCAGAGATGAAGATGCTGAGGTTCTCTTCGGGTGTGACCAGGATGGACAGGATCAGGAATGAGCACATCAGAGGGACAGCACATGTTAGAGGTTTTGGAGATAAAGTCAGAGAGGCCAGACTGAGATGGTTGGGACATGTCCAGAGGAGAGGGAGTGAATATGTTGGTAGAAGGATGCTGAGTTTTAAATTGCCAGGCAGGAGGCCTAGAGGAAGAGCAAAGAGGAAGTTTATGGATGTAGTGAAAGAGGAAATGAAGGTTGTTGGCGCAAGAGAAGAGGATACAGAAGACAGAGTTAGATGGAGGCAATTGGTTCGCTGTGGCGACCCCTGAAGGGATAAACCCAAAGGAAAAGAAGATTATAAAACCTGGAGGGTGTATTCCATGTATGTTGTAATGCACATTCTCCACCTTAACCATTTGAGTGATCTCTCAGATTGGGCGCCCCGAGCCCGTCAGCCCAGGAGGACAGCGGGGACGGCAGCGCGTGGAGGGTGACAGAGCGAGTGTATGGACCCGCCGCCGTGGTGTGCGACCTGGAGGCTGACAGCTTGTACTCCTTCAGGGTCCGGAGCTGCAGGAACGCCATGTTTAGCCCTTACAGCCCCGAGGTCACCTTACACACACCCCCCGCACCCGGTAATGTTATCCTACATTAGACTGTGCCTGTTTTTGTGCAAAGATGAATGTTATGATTAGAGCGTCCACATTCCTGTGCTTTGTGGATCATGGAGGACTGAGTGGCGGGCTTCACAGTGCATCAGTAATGAGGAACACACACACACACACACACACACAACAGCTATCTTTAGCCTGAGCTCATCGGCCTCAACATTAGGTACTCCTGCACAATGTAATTAATTGTCAGTGTGGTTGTGGTTTAGTCTACCAAGATATTAGAATCGGCTCTCCGCTTGCAGCGAATTGGTGCACTTAATGAGATCCGTTGCTGTGCACAGGCAGACTTTAGCAAGACTATGCCCTACTTGTGATGAGAACTTCCCAGGCGCATGCAAATGCTTGTCTTCACCCCCCTCCCCCCACCCCAGGATACCTTATGTTGCCCATCTATCCCAAGTGTGGTGGAGTGACCAAGCACAGCCTTGATGTCATTTGGCACATTAACTATTTTTAGAAAGGCCCAACTGCTGCTCATGGTGATTTCCTACACTTGGAAAGGTGGTGCACTTTGGTGGATATTATGGAGCGCTTGTGTCGCAGCGCCCTCATGTGTCAGGCTGTGATGATCACATTTACAGGATATACAGGAGTTCTTGGGGCTGGCTTGAATTGAAACGTTTCAAGTAAAAGGAACAAGGACAATACAGAAAAAGCAAAGACAAAATGGGAAAAAGAATATAACTACATCTGCATATTGTGTAGTATTGATTCTCTTTATATTTGCACCATACTGTCACCAGCTTGGTTACGGCTTTTCCACACGTCTTTGAACTATGTAGGGATAATGGTGACGTTGTCAACAACAGAGGTCCTCACGACTGCGCTTTCTCGCTCTCAGCTTTCGACTTCCTGTTCAGCGACAAGTGCGGCTTCAGCACAGAGCGCCTCATCCTGAACAAGCGGCGAGACGCCGTGGAGAGCGTGGCCGGCATGGCTTTCCTGTTGGCGGCGGAGCGCGTGCAGACGGGCTGCTACGTCGGACTGGATTACATCATTGGGGACACGGGCATCTCTCAGGGAAGGTAGGCTGCCACACTCGCCACCACCTGTTTTAGCACAGGATGGTTGTCAGTCAGTGTCCTCGTGACGTCACCTGGGGTATTTGTGTAAATGCATTGTGTATTATTAAATAGCAGTTTTTCATCTTATAAACAATGACACCTAATTAAAATAAATACAGTCATCCCACGCCACTTCTTGTACCCCCACGCTATTTTTTGAAATAATAATAAATGATCACTCTAGTGGTTGACAGCCTATTAGTCAAAATATATGCATATGAAGCTAATTTGAGGTGGTAGTGGCCGAAATTAAGCTTTTGTGATCATAAAATGACAAAATGATGCCGTTTAAGGCAGGGGTGTCCAAAGTGTGGCCCGCGGGTCATTTGCGGCCTGCGGCTGTTTTTTATTGGTCTGACAAAAGTAAAAAAAAAACAAAAAAAAAGATAAATATGCAGTCATTTTACAAGAAAATAGTAAAAATATTAAGAGAAATTTAAATCTAACAAAATAAGTACTTAATACTGAACACTTTTTTGTTTTTTTTAGACGTAATATGAAAAACTAACAAATTAAGTTGTAATTTTTGGAAAATTAGTTATGTAAGTGCTGTAAACATGACGAGAAAACAGTTGTAATTACAAGAATATTACAACATATTAGAAGAAAGATTGGAAAATTTAAAAACAGCAGAAAGGAAAAAACAGCTGTAATTTTCCAAAGTCACAATTATTCCATTCCATTTTCTTCCGCTTATCCGGGTCGCGGGGGCAGCAGCTTCAGTAGGGAAGTCCAGACTTCCCGGTCCCCGGCGACCTCTTCCAGCTCCATCGGGAGGACACCAAGGCGTTCCCAGGCCAGTTGTGAGACATAGTCCCTCCAGCGTGTCCTAGGTCTTCCCGGGGGCCTTCTCCCGACCGGGCGTGCCCGAAACACCTCACCAGGGAGGCGCCCGGGAGGCATCCGGACTAGATGCCCGAGCCACCTCAACCGGCTCCTCTCGATGTGAAGGAGCAGCGGCTCTACTCTGAGCTCCTCCCGGATGGCCGAGCTCCTCACCCTATCTCTTAGGGTGAGTCCAGCCACCCTACGAAGGAAACTCATTTCCGCCGCTTGTATCCGCCATCTCCTTCTTTCGGTCATGACCCATAACTCATGACCATAGGTGAGGGTGGGAACGTAGATCCATCGGTAAACAGAGAGCTTTGCCTTCCGGCTCAGCTCTCTCTTCACCACGACGGTCCGGTACAGAGACCGCATTACTGCAGATGCTGTACCGATTCGTCTGTCGACCTCACGCTCTAACCTAGTCACAATTATGCGATTTTTTTAAAAAGTTTTTGAAGAATGAACTTGTAATATTATGTGGGAAAATAATGTAATTTTAGTTAGTGGCATGAAGTTTAAATATTTTTTGGGAAATTATTTTAAGTTGGAATATTATGACAAACACAGCAAAAAAAATCTGGAAAAATAGTTTGGCTCAAAAGTTATAATATGGGAATGAAGGTATACAAGAATAAAGTCAAAATTGTAAAGAAAAACCTTATTTTTAAAAAGTTGAAATGTTTGGCTGCTTAGGTTGCTGCCACCGCGACCAGGCCTCTGATAAGCGGAAGAAAATGGAGGGCGGATGGATGGAAAAAAAAACATAAAAAATAGGGAAAAATGTGCAAAGGGTGAAGTTGATACTAAAGACTTTTTTACATCACAAAGCTGCGATGCATGTTTTCTTAGCATTTCTACATGTTACAAAATATCAAAGTGGCCCTTACGTCCTTCAATTTTTAAATATACTGTATTGCTGGAAATAGTTGGGACACCCAATGATTTCACAACAGGCACAATAATAACAGCAGTAATAATAAACATAATAACACCGGGTAATGTTGTGACCGAAACTCCACTCTAAATCTCCCACGTCGCTTCCTGTTCATTGGAACAGGAAGTGCAAGTTGTATTTATGTCGTAACCCTTTCAGCGGCAAAGCCGTAAAATTGCGACACGCAACATTGCTGAATTTAACCAGTAGTTACTACTGTACACCA
Organism: Oostethus manadensis; assembly: GCA_024372805.1. Classification (NCBI taxonomy): domain Eukaryota; kingdom Metazoa; phylum Chordata; class Actinopteri; order Syngnathiformes; family Syngnathidae; genus Oostethus; species Oostethus manadensis. The sequence goes on from QODF01000323.1 coordinate 283,668, forward strand.
GGAGATGATGCACATCTAACTTAACAGCAACGTTTGTTGTCCGGACCCGGATAAGCGGAGGAAAATATACGGATGGATATATATAACATTTTTTTTAGCATTCCCTTAATGCTACTGCGTGAGATTTCATGGTATCTGTGAGAGCCGCTATGAGGAATTACAGCATCTCATGCACGTTCAGCCATTAACAGAACCGCTCCTTTTCCAGACACTACTGGGCCTTCAAGGTGGAGCCGCACTCTTACATGGTCAAAGTGGGCGTGGCCTCAGACACCAAGCTGCTGGAATGGTTCCACAGCCCCAGAGACACCAGCAGCCCCAGGTGAGCACCTGCGCGCCGTCGCTAACGAGTCGGTTGTGCTTGGATTCTAAGCCGTCACCCTTTGAGGTCCTTTGTAGCGCACAGGCGATCTGCGGGGTGGTTTGAGAAGCAGCGCATTAACTGGTAAAGAGCCTATTCCCCAGACACTTGTTTGGATCAGCTGCCGTTAAAAGGTCCCGTATTAGACCGTTTTCCAGCACTTTGTCACATTTTCACACGTTGCCTGAAATCGACGCTGAAGTGTAAAAGTGCTTTTAAAAGCCCTGCTGGGAACAAGCTGTGACGTGCTGGTGTGGACACTCCTAACTTTGCGCCTGTCCCGTGCAACTGATGCCATATACTGCATCACATACAACAGGGGTGTCCAAACGTTCTTCCAGTGAGGGCCACGTACTGGGAAATGTCAAGGTTCCTTTGATATTTTAGGCAGTACGGCGCACACACGTTGAAAATAATAGCAGTCCAACGTGACTAAACACACTAAGTACCGTTATTAGTTTGTTTTTATTGCTACATGGCAAACAAGTTACCAATAGGTGCCGTAGATTCTCAGAAAACAAACAAGGCCTACATTTCTCCTAAGGCTGTGCAATTGGGCAATGAGTTGAAAGGTGTGTTCAGAAAAATAGCAGTGTGGCATTCAATCAGTGATCAATTTTGTGAAAACACAGGTATGAACCAGGTGGCCCCTGTCTGAAACCAGAACTTGTTGAACATGCATTTCTGTTGGAAAACCTGAGGGGAAAATGGGTACAGCGTACTTTGATTAAACAGTTGATTGTAGAGGGGAACGTTTATGAGGAGGTGCAACAATTTTTGCCTAAAATGATCTTCAATGGAAAACTGACAACTACCAAAATGGATTATTACCCGGAAGGCCCAGCCAATGTTCAGCTCCAGCATGATCAAAGACAGTCTGGAGTTACCTTTAAGTACTGTGATAGTTAGAAGACCTCTAAAGCTAATCTATTTACAAGAATCCCCCACAGTCCTTCCTATTACAATTTGCCAAACACATCAACTGGAGGAACATTTTGTGGACTGATTATGGTAAAATTGTTCTTTTTGGGTCCAAGGGCCGCAAACAGTTTGAGACGAGCCCCAAACTCTTGAATTCAAGCCACAGAACACAGTGAAGACAGTGAAGCATCATGATATGGGCATGTTTCTCCTACTACAGTATAGTGTTGGGCCTATTTATCCCATAGCAGGGATCATGGATCAGCTTGCATACGTCACAATAGTTGAAGAGGTCATGTTGTTTTATGCTGAAAAGGACATGTCCTTGAAATGGCTGTTTTAACAAGACAATCACCCCAAACACACTAGTAAACCAGCAACATCTTGTTATGTTATAGAGTGGCCAGCCCAATCCCCGGACCTTCATCCGAAAGAGAACTTGAGGGGTGACATCAAAAACGCTGTTTGTGAAGCAAAACCAAAAACTGTTAATGAATTGTGGAACGTTGTTAAAGAATGTTGGAGTGGAATAACTGTTCAAAGGTTCCACACGTTAGTTGAGTCCATGCCACACAAGCAGTTACAAAAAACCCGAAATATTAGTTTAGTCATTCACAGGATTGCCAAATCCTACAAACAAAATACAAAATAGTTTGGAGTTTAGAGTTCAGTGTGAAGTCACTGGCAGACGCTGCTGTTTTTTGAACACACCCCTTTCAACTAACTGGCCAATTATGTGTGAGTGGGGATACAGGGTTTGGTGTGGGGGGCTGGGGCTGGGGTGAGTGAGCACTGGGGGGTTAAACCCGTGGGCCCTCTACAGGCGCCTGCCTCTGGTGTCGGGGAAGGCAATGACCCGCGGCAGTTGTGTCTGGGGCGGCCTGGAGCTCCCGGGGTGTTGAGTATGGCTCCTGCTTTGGGGGGTTGGGTGGCTTCTGGGCTCGGGGGCGGTTGTCCTGCTTGTCCGAAGCTGGCCGGCCCCCGGTGGGTGTTCCAGCGGTTGGCGCCCGGCCTCCCCCTGTGGCCCTTCCAGCGGTTGGCGCCCGGCCTCCCCCTGTGGCCCTTCCAGCGGTTGGCGCCCGGCCTCCCCCTGTGGCCATTGCGTCCGGCCGGTTCTCCCTTGCACCTCTTCGGAGTGGATTATATCCCCTGTATTTTTGCTGTTCTGTTTTGACTGTTCTGGTTGTTTCTGAAATTGATTATCATGGTTGTTTATAATATGGGTGAAATATGTTTGTGAGGTTCTTCTGCGCCCTTTCTTATATCCCCCACCCGTCCCTTTTCAGGTCGGGTCCGGCGTGGAAATGTGGCGCAACAAAATTCATAACAAACGCAGTCAAATGCCAAGGGAGACTCATTTGGGTTATGAAGTCTCAAAAGACATTTTGCTCAGCATTTAAAGGCAGCCTGACTCCCATTCCGCTGTTATGATGCTTGACACGACAACTAGAAAAACCCAACAAAAACCTAATTGGCCAATTGCACAGCCTTAAGAGCGTGCGTATTATGAATGCTGGGTCTTGTTTGTTTGCCGAGAATCTACTGCACCTACCGGTAACTTGTTTGACATGTAGCAATACAAATATACTAAACAGTGATTGTCTGGTTAGTCACGTTGGAGTACTATTATTTTGAACACTACTGCACATTTCAAGAAAAAATCTAGGCTTTAGGAATTAGGTGAAAATGGCAGTTAGTATAAACATCAGTCTTTTCTTTTTTTTAATTTCCCAATTATTTCTTAAAAAATGTTCTTTTCGTAATATTATGACTTTATTCCCACAATATTTTTACTTTATTCCCATATTATCGAACCTCTTAGATCCAAAAATGTAACATTGTAGCTTTGTTAGTGTTAATGTTAACTATTCCATTCCATTTTCCTCCGCTTATCCGGGTCGTGGGGGCAGCGGATCGCAATGAAGCGGACCCTTATGCTTGGCCCTGCAGGTGGTGGGTCTGCGGGGGGGAGTTCCCGTAGGGCCTGTTGGGGCTAGGCCCGGCCAGGCCCCACGGGTGAAGGCCTGGCCACCAGGGTGAGGCCCTGGTATCCCATGTCCGGGCGAGGTGCGGTCACTCCTCTTGCTCTTCTTCATTATTATTTGTGCCCCTACCAGGGGCGTGAAGCCCCCGACAACATAGCTCCTGGGATCACTCGGGCACGCAAACCCCCCCCACCCGCGGTAAGGTGGTGAATCACGGAGGGGCTGTTATTAACTAAACTTTTCCAAATCACAACTTTTGTTTTTATGATATTATAACTTCAAAACTTTTTTCTTTTTTCTCATAAAATGGCTTAAGTTTTTTTTTCTTTCCCAATTATTTCTACTTTCTTCTCGCGTAATTTTGTCTTTATCGTAACATTAGCATTTTTTTCTCATAATAGGCAAATTCTAAGACGCCCCACAGTTAGTCCATGAGACCGGTAAAGGCCGGTCTCGCTCACGGCGGCATGAAACGTCGAAGCGTGTCTGAAATATGATTGGCTGTCCGTGTCCCAGGTACGACCACGACAGCGGCCACGACAGCGGCAGCGAGGATGCGTGCTACGATCCCTCCCAGCCCTTCACCCTCCTCACCGCGGGCATGGGCAAACTCTTCATTCCCAAATCCTCCTCGGCGCCGGGCGACCCGGGCGACCGCGCGCTCCCCATGCCTCAGCGCCTGGGCGTGTGCCTGGACTACGACGCCCGCCGGGTGTACTTCCACGACGCCGACAGCATGAGGTGCCTTTACGAGCGGCAGGTGGACTGCTCCGGGACCATGTACCCGGCGTTCGGGCTCATGGGCGGCGCCAAAGTGCAACTGGAGGAGTTCGTCTCCGCAAAGAGGCTGACTTTTTGAAGAGAGTGTGTCCCGATTGGGCTTGGCGATGTTTGCACCTGCCGAGGGGGCGTCGCCTCCGGAGTCCACCAGGGCCCAAAACCTAAGCTAAGTGTCTCTCTGCTTTTAACTAGCTCTTTTAATCGGTCCGTTTTTAACACGAGACGCCTTTTGAGCTTCATCACTGATCACCTGATTAGGCTTGTAGCGAGCCGCCTGCGCGGCTACGTCAGCAGCTAGCGCCTCTGTGCCTTTCCTTTCATTTAGTTTGCCTTTGCACCTTTGTTTCCTAACACGATATATCTGCTGAATCACCTGCACTGTTTCTGTTTAGCACTGACAAACACTACTTTTTATTCCCCCCCCCACATCACTGAATGTGACTTGGATCATCACTTCGTAACACAAGACCCAGCCTCAGCTGTGGTGCGACCCAAACAGCCTTTTTAACGGTTCAGGTTCAAAGCGCTATCACGAGCACGCTCACGTCACTGCACGTACGGAGGCGTTCAGGCGGTTTTTTTGTTGTTTTTTTTAAGGGTTCTACGGTACGCCGGGTGCTTTTGGTTTTTGTTTCCAGGTGTCCATGTGACCTACCTCCTTGCTGTCCAGCCTGGAAAAACCCAATCAGCCTTGGCAGATTTTTTTGGGGGGGCAGGTTTGATTTCGTCACTTTCAACACCGGAATTGTTTGCGTATGTGAATTTTTACGAATTTTTCATGATGGGGAACGACACTGTTCTAATCCACCAGCCTCATTCTTGACACTTTTTACTGATATTCTCCTTGTTCTGTGTTGGTTCATGATAAATAAATCTTTTTTTATCCAGCTCAACTCGTAATATTTGTTTTGTGCCGCTTGTCCGCAGAGGTCACAAACTTGACAGCAACAACAAAAAACACGTACGCATTGACGGATCAGCAGCTTTCCGCGTGTTTATTTCCATGGAGGAATGTATACCGTAACCACAACTGAATGTCCTTTTTGTCAAACCCCATAGAAATCCAAGCTAGCACGCTGCATGTTGGTAACGCGTCCTATCTAAGAAGAATAAAGTGTGTGCAATACTCCGACAGGAAAGGCGCTGTTAGCAGTTCATAATGGGATTTCATTAAAAGGCCGCCAACATGAAATAGAAAGTTATTTTCCTCTGAAGTCGTGACTGTGGAGAGTTTTGGTGTGTCAGGTGGTGGGTTCGTGTGTGTGTATGACGTGAATATGATTATTTCATTGCTGGATTCTTTTCCTTTTTGAAGTGTGATGACGTCATCCAATAAAATTGGTGTTTTACAAAAACTCTTGTCTGTTTTATGTGCTTATCTTTTGAAGTGTTAAAAGTGATAGAATTCCAATGCAAAACACCCCAAACCTTTTTTCCATCACTTTACTGGGGAAAACTCCAGGATTTGTGTGTTTTTTTTTTTTTTTTTAATATTCATTACAATGATTAGTATGATGGTACTTTAATTTTACTAATATCTCCACTATTTCTCATGTTTGACAGTGTGACAGAATGTCTTCAAATGGTTAAAAAAAAGTACATCTGAAATCTGCAGTGTAACTTTAATTATTTTTTGTGTATTTGTGTACATGTTTTTAAAAATTGAAATGATAAAAGGAAAATTTTGAATAGTAACTACGATTCACTTCTTAATCTTAGTCCTATAATACAAAGTTGGGTAAAAGCCCAGACCTGTGTTTTTATTGCTCCTCTGTTGTGTTGAAAAGCCGCATGGCGTGGGGAAGGAATCTGCTTTCAGTGGAGCGGGACAGTGATAGTAATCTGCCACTGAAACTGCTCTTCTGTTAGAAGATAATGCTGGCTGTCCATAATGGAAAGGAACCTCATCGGTGTCTGGGTCTAACAATGTAGGATATAGATATACATATCTAGATCTATATATATATAGATCTTCTTTTCCTTTGGGCTTATCCCTTCAGGGGTCGCCATAGCGAATCAATTGTCTCCATCTAACTGTCTTCTGCATCCTCTTCTCTCGCACCAACGACCTTCATGTCCTATCTCCCTACATCCATAAACCACCTCCTGCCTGGCAATTAAAAACTCAGTGAACATATTGATAGAAGGATGCTATCTCTCCTCTGGACATGTCCAACCATCTCAGTCTGGCCTCTCTGACTTTATCTCCAAAACCTCTAACATGCGCTGTCCCTCTGATGTACTCATTCCTAATCCTGTCCATCCTGGTCACACCCAAAGAGAACCTCAGCATCTTCAGCTTCATCATACCCCCAGCTCTGCCTCCTGTCTTGTCCTCAGCGGCACTGTCTCTAAACCAAACAACATGGCTGGTCTCACCACAGTTTTGTACACCTTTCCTTTCATTTTAGCTCAAACGCTTCTATCACACATCACACCCGACACTTTTCTCCACCCATTCCAGCTTCTTCACCTCTTTTCCACACTCTCCATTGCTCTGGACTGTTGACCCTAAGTACTTAAAATCCTCCACCTTCTTTATCTCTTCTCCCTGTAACCTCACTCTTCCACTTGGGTCCCTCTCATTTACACACATGTACTCCGTCTTCATTCCTCTCCTTTCCAGGGCAAACCTCCACCCCTCAAGCTTCTCCTCCACCTGTTCCCTGCTCTCACTACATATCACAATGTCATCTGCAAACATCATAGTCCATGGAGATTCCTGTCTAACCTCGTCCGTCAGCCTGTCCATCACCATAGCAAACAAGAAGGGGCTCAGAGCTGATCCCTGATGGAGTCCCACCTTCACTCGGAACTCCTCTGTCACACCTGCAGCACACCTCACTACTGTCTTACAGTCCTCGTACATGTCCTGCACCGCTCTAACATACTTCTCTGCCACTCCAGACTTCCTCATACAATACCACAGTTCCTCTCTGGGCACCCTGTCATAAGCCTTCTCCAGATCTACAAAAACACAATGCAGCTCCCTCTGACCTTCCCTGTACTTCTCCATCAACATCCTCAAAGCAAATACTGCATCTGTTGTACTCTTTTTTGGCATAAAACCGTACTGCTGCTCACAAATGCTCACGTTTGCCCTTAGTCTAGCTTCAACTACTCTTTCCCATAACTTCATTGTATGGCTCATCAGCTTTATTCCTCTGTAGTTGCCACAACTCTGCACATCTCCCTTGTTCTTAAAAATGGGCACCAGCACACTTCTCCTCCATTCCTCAGGCATCTTCTCATTATCTAAGATCTTGTTAAACAACCCGGTCAGGAACTCTACTGCCACCTCTCCTAGACACTTCCATACCTCCACAGGTATATCATCAGGACCGAGTGCCTTTCCATTCTTCATCCTCTTCAATGCCCTCCTCACTTCTTCCTTACTAATCTTTGCTACTTCCTGGTCCACAACAGTCACCTCTTCTACTCTTTGTTCTCTCTCATTTTCCTCATTCATCAACTCTTCAAAGTACTCTTTCCATCTTCCCATGACACTACTGGCACCTGTCAATACCCTTCCATCCTTATCCTTCATCACCCTAACCTGCTGCACGTCCTTCCCATCTCTGTCCCTCTGCCTTGCCAACCTGTATAGATCTTTCTCTCCCTCCTTGCTGTCCAACCTAGCATACAAGTCATCATAAGCCCCTTGTTTGGCCTTTGCCACCTTTACTTTCACCTTACGCTGCATCTCTCTGTACTCCTGTCTACTCTCTTCAGTCCTCTCAGTGTCCCACTTCTTCTTAGCTAACCTCTTACTCTGTATACACTCCTGCACCTCCTCATTCCACCACCAAGTCTCCTTATCTACTTTCCTTCCAGATGACACACCAAGTACTCTCCTACCTGTCTCCCTGATCACAGTAGCTGTAGTTGTCCAGTCATCTGGAAGGACTTCCTGGCCACCCATAGCCTTTTTCAACTCCTTCCTAAAAGTCACGCAACACTCCTCCTTTTTCAGCTTCCACCATTTTGTCCTCTGCTCTGCCTTTACCCTCTTCATCCTTCTCACCACTAGAGTCAACCTACACACCACCATCCTATGCTGTCTGGCTACACTCTCACCTACCACTGCTTTGCAGTCACTGACCTCCTTCAGGTTACACCTTCTACACAAGATGTAGTCTACCTGTGTGCTCCTACCTCCACTCTTGTAGGTCACCCTATGTTCCTGTCTCTTCTGGAAGAAAGTATTCACTACAGCCATTTCCATCCTTTTTGCAAAGTCGCCCACCATCTGTCCTTCAGCGTTCCTCTCCTGGATACCAAACGTGCTCATCACCTCATCATCTGTTTCCTGCACCAACATGCCCATTGAAGTCCACACCAATGACAAATCTCTCACTTCTGGGGATGTTCTGCATCACTTCATCCAGGTCTGACCAGAATTTCTCTCTTCTCCATCTCACATCCTACCTGTGGAGCATACCCACTAACCACATTGAACATCACACCTTCCATTTCTAGCTTCAGGTTCATCACTCAATCTAACACTCTTTTTTTTTTTTTACCTCCAGGACGTTGCTAGCAAACTCCTCCTTCAAAATCACCCCTACTCCACTTCTATATAGATCTATATAGAAATATATAGATCTATATAGATAATTAGCTAAATAGATTTGTGATATATATATACATAAATATATGAGAGAGAGATTAAAATTAAAAAATGTGTACAATTATACATAACGTGTGTATGAGAGCGGTCAAAATGATAAAATAGCGTAATATAAACAAAACGCTTTAGTGGCTAACGACCTGTCAATCATCCATCCACCTGCGCAGGGCGAATAGGAGAAGGGGGCGGGTCAGGGCTTTGACGTCATGCTCAACATCCTGCGTCTGAACGCGGAAGAAGCGACGTAAGCAGGCGGTGGGAAATGAGCCTCCACTGTGAATTGAGGTGTGCAACAGCGACGTTAGCTGCCCACTTACTACCTCCACACTCTTCCATCGTTTTCTTCCACTCGCCCACATCCTCGCTCCAAGCCTCCGCACCATCCCTAGGAGCACTGAGCCGAGGACGACACGCTGGGAATCCGTTGAAGGTACGTCGGCTAGCGGCGGCTGCCTTTGCCCGCTACCTGTCAGTTAGCTAGCGAGTTAGCCGGTTAACCATCTAGCTAGCTAGCTAGGTAGGTAGGCTGTGTCCCGTCAACATGTCACAGTTTGCCCGGTTTTGGGAAGCCTTTTGTGGACGCAATCTCCTGTCTGGGACGTGGCGGTTTCGACGGCTAGCTTGGTTTGCGGGGGAAGGTCGCGTCTGCCCTCGCTAGCGTGACGTCAACGTCACCTTGTGATAATGAATGATGTGACTTCCGGGTGGTTTGTTTTTCACGCCAGGTGTGCGGGCAGGGGGGCGGGTCCGCCTTTTTACAGGCGCCCTCTTTATTTTGAGCCGATGGTGATTGTTGTCTCCTGCAATCTGTTGAAAGTTCTGGAGGGGTTATCACATCTCCAGGTCAGTTCAGAACAACGTAATGTAAAATTTGAAACATTTTCCGTGTGGAGGTTTTTACTTCAAGATTCGCTCATTTCACTGTCAGTCAAAAAAGAGGATGCCACATCAGAAAGATCATCCAATCATCATGCAGAAGCCGAGTGTCTGGGCCAGCCCACTGCCCCTAGACCACCAGAGATATGGAGCGTTCGATGAGCTGGGTCAACGCCCAGCATTTATCTATTCATTCATTTTCTATACCGCTTATCCTCATTAGCGTAGGACTGTGTAAAATGAGAAGGAGGTGGTGTCGGTTACATGAAGGGATTGTAGTGCATATTTAGTCAATTAAATGTACACAATGTATGTATTTTTGTACTTCGGATACTGCGTGATTTTGAAACATTCTTCTTTAATTTGGTGACACATTAACATGCAGGTTTACTCCTCCTCCTTCTAAACAGCCTGGTTTCCCAGAACTGAGCCTAATCAATGACGCAAAGACAGCTGAAGTATTGTTCATGAGACGGTGCAAGTGTCCATTGAAAACTGGAGGTGTGAAGGTGTTTTTGTTTTGATAGGAAGTCTTGCCCAAGGCTCACCGGCCAGAGGTCACCATTGTTCACCAAGCACTCAGCGGTGCCCCAAGACCCGCGTGAATCAGTGTTTCTTCTGCGCTTGTTGCATTTGCATTTGGTTTTGAAACACGCAGTGTGCTCAGTCTGGTATTCCAGAAACCACAGACATCTACTAAGACCCCGACAAGGTGTGGGCTGTACGTGACAATGTTACCGAAAAAAGCAGCAAGAACTGAGAATATGTACGTCTGTGTAGTGTGAGAACTTGAAAGTGAGCAGTTGGTAAGATAGATCACGCTAACATTGACATTCACATTTTGGGTAGTTTTAAAAAATAATAATGGAATATTATATATCATATATAAAACTCAAACTCAGTGTCACACGGCGGGCCAAAACCTAAAGCCGATTTTAGAGTGCGGTCCGAATTTAATGATTTGAATCATTATTAGAGCTGTGTAGACATGAAATAACACCCCTAGAGCCACCTTTACTCTCCTACTATTCTTTGTTTGGAACACATTGCTCAACTGCAATGCACAGGCTAAGTAAACATGCATGCTACCGAGCTAACTGGTCAGCCTGTGATTTCTAAATTTTATTTTCAAACAGAGTAGGGAAGAAGGACAAGGTAAGAAGCCAAAAAATTACCACTTTCACACAGACTAGGAGGATGCACTTTTTTTCCCCCCACTGTCTTGTCTCGCCAATGTAACATCACTGACGCCTAGTGACCAGAATACTATGTACAACTTGTCTTTCAAAAATGGCCGTCCATAGTTAGCCACGAAAGGGTGTGTATCACATACCTGGAATATTAGTAATGGCCAATTTGTCACACCCCAAACATGCACACACACACCCTGCTTTTGCTCTCCATAAAGGCGCCAGATAAACATTTATCTGTGCTAAATATGCAGTCAGATGTATGGACTGATTGTGTGTGTGTAGTAAGAAAAGACTGAAAGCTAATCTGTTGGCATATGGTGTCATTAGGAGCATGGCGGGGTGCTCCCCTCAACTCCTCCAGCTATTGACTCAAAATGGCCTGTTGATCACAACTAGACAATATGTGAACGGACCTTTTTGGAATGGAAGGATATTAGTGCTGTAGTAGAATCTGCTAATGTTTTCCCTGCTGCTGGTTTCGTCCTTTTTGTTCTCCTCGTCGAATGGTCATTAGTCACATAAATACCAGTAGTAGCTTGCTCTGCACTCGGTCTTGGTCTCCAGATCCTCTACCTCGAGCTGGGACTCCAGTAACCAACACTGCGGAACAATCCATTTCAGTCACGTGGATATTTTGCAAAAGGGACTTTTGAAAACTGGTAATCAGCACCAAACATGAGAATGTACCATCTCCCTTGTTGGGAGGCCGTAGCCTGCGCTCTCAAACGTCTGTAATCTCTGGTCTGGATGTTTCTTTCGTGTCGGGGCGCGAGGTCAGAGTGCATTGTCCGCGTCAGGTGGTTGCACTGCATTGCTGCCTCATCATAACAAGCATGTCTTATCTTTTTCTTGGTTTTTTTTTAATTATTTGCAGATATTCTAACGGGAAAAACAACTTGAATCAATTCAAGGCTTTGGAAAGATAAGATGGGACAGTCGGCCCTCGCCACGTCACAGGTGGATCATTGCGTTCAAAAAGAAATTCTTTAATGACCAATGTTTTGTGGTTGAATACATTGTATTATTAGTCAAAACAAACGCATATAGAAGCAAATTGTACATATCCATGGCCCAAATTAAGCATTTTCAATCATAAAAGTGACAAAATGGACAGAAATTAAAATATATACGGGATTCAGAAGATGTCATATGTAGTGTGACCGCCTTTAAGAGGCAAGGCATGGGAAGCGACATCAGCAATATCTAGACTTGTCCGTTGTGCTTAGCTGATAGTTAGCAGCAACGTCTTTTGGTTAGCAGTGTGGAGACATCAGCTGCAGAATAGAAGAGTTGTGGCTGACAGCAGCTCCTGTGTGAATGTAGAGTTGCTGAGTGTAAGCATGGTTAGCAGTGTGGAGAGTGCCAGTGACTGGCGTGGGTTGTGGCTGACAGCAGCTCCTGTGTTCTCCGCATACATGATCTCCGCGCCGTTACTGTAGTATTTTGCTACACTGGCCACTAGGTGTCAGGAACGTTACATTGATGAGACATTGGATAATAGCCGGCGAGTATGCCGTCATTGTGAGTCTGTGTAATGTCTTATTTATGCCCAAGATGTCTTATATTCTATATTGGGTCATAAAAGTGTAATAATGACTGTACGATTGTCATTTCATGTCTACAAGGCTCTGATAATGCTCGAATACGCATTTAGATGGTCTTTTTTACTACGAAAATGTGCAATTTTGTGGATATTCACTCATTGCGGTTGGGTCTGGAACCCATTAATCATGATAAACGAGGGCCGTCTGCATACGAACGAAAAGAAGCTCGATTAGATTTGCTTTCAAGGAGGCGGCACACTAAACCAGCTACCCCAGTGCAGGGAGTTAAAGTAAGCTTATTACAGCCAGATCAAAACGGTCGCTCCCAAAAGACGCAACGTGTGCCTTGCGTGCCGTTACAGCGGGACTACTTCGGGAATGCTAGGCAGCTAATAATGAAAATGTGAGTATTCAAAACCACCTTTTTAAAATCACCACTGTATGTGGTGTTTCTACAGCAGGGGATGTTTACACTTAATGTTCAGCCTTTTTGTTTTTGTGACGCTTCTGTCGGGCTTGTTCTGTCAGCCAAATATTAACGCGCACCTGCGGAGGTAATCTTTGCTGCTATTCGTTTTGTTTGTCTGTCTGTCCCGTTAATGGGATTAAAGCAAAAACCACACGGCGGTGCCTCAGTGACTGTGTGGCGTATCCGGGCCAAGCAAGACGCCGGCGACTTTTAGTCGAAGAGCCGGTTCCCGTTCTGTGTGAGGAAGACTGCATTCAGTCGCACTTGCTTTCAGAATCGCCCTGCAGGCGAGACCGTCAACCTGAACTCTGTCATCTTGTGTTGGATTTCTAGAGCACTTTAGCACATCCGTCATTGTATATATGCAACCTGTATGTAACTCCATATATGGCAGACACGGAACATAACTCATTATTATCCCGTCATTGTGTATCAACATGTCAATCACGTGTTACAACAAATTCTGGGATTTATTTGTCATTTTTATGAATGCAAGATATAGATATAAATATTATATGAACACAAAATGCCACGCCTGTTCTCAAACAAGAAATCACTTCAATAGGACCCGCCTGACAAAGTCAATCAATCCAAATAACCTCTCATACCGAGATATAAAGACTTTAAGGAACAAATGAGAAAGAAAGTCACGGAGATCTGGGAGTCCGAAAAGGTTATACAGTCATTTCTAAAGCTTTGGGACTCACACAAACCACAAATGGCCAAAACATGGAACAGTTGTGAACGTTCTCAGAAGTGGCCAGCCCACCAAATTTACCCCAAGAGCTCAGAAACGGCTCATTCAGAAGGTCACAAAAGACCCCACAACTGCGTCCAAAGAACTGCAGGCGTATAAGCTTCTGCCTCAGTTAGGGTCGGTGTTTATGACTCCGCAGTAGGAAAGATACTGACTCTGAACTCGTGCTGATGTGCATGTTTGTGTTCTGGTTGAATGGGGCCGTGTCTTTTAGTTGTCAGCGCTGCGCTCGCGATTATTTTACAAAAAGCAAAGGGAATGTAGGAAACTTTCGGTGCGATATCCAGGTCTTCATTTCACAGTCTTTTTGGCTAAAAAGTTACTGATTCATTCCGGATCGTATCGTTCCAAGTGAACCGATATCGTCCTTGAATCGAATTGGCAACTTAACACGTACTTAGCTTTACTCAAAACAGCAAGATTTTGCTGCAAATTCCTGCTTCCATCTTGATTTCTCATCTAAGAGAACCCCTAAAAAAACCCCAAAATATTTTTAATTTCACTCCCATTAAGACGCTGTTGGATTTGTAAACACCGTAAACCTTCTAATCAAAGTTTATCATTGAACCATTACTGAAGTAGTATCATTTCATGCTCAGTAATATAGCAAAGATGACCCCAATCAGGGCCGCACGGTGGATGAGTGGGTAGCATGTTGGCCTCACAGTTAGGAGGTCCAGGGTTCGAATCTCCGTTGGGCATCTCTGTGTGGAGTTTGCGTGTTCTCCCCGTGCGTGTGTGGGTTTTCTCCGGGTACTCCGGTTTCCTCCCACAATCCAAAAACATGCATGTTAGGTTAATCGGCGACTCTAAATTGTCCATTAGAGTGTGAATGTTTGTTTGTCTGCCCTGCAATTGGCTGGCGACCAGTCCAGGGTGTAACCCGCCTCCCGCCCAAAGTCACCTGGGATAGGCTCCAGCAAGCCCGCGACCCTAATGAGGATAAGCGGCATAGAAAACGGATGGATGGACCCCAATTACCATCGTCTTCTTTCCCTGCTTATGTCAGAAAACTTTACCTCTGTATAAATTATATAGACATAAATTAGAGCCAAGACTTGAGCGATGTGTTGTTGGAAACGTCCGGAGATGGAATAGATAACTTGCGGAACAGGGAATTAAGCCCTAGTTGTTTCAGCCACCGACGATGAAACCAGCGTGTCTGATGCGGAAGAGACGTGGAGATGAAGAGTGCTCGGCTTCAAGACAAACACGGGGGGTCGTTAGAGCCTTTTTAGTGTGTATTTTGCTGCTGCAACAGTTTTCCACAGTATGCCTCTTATCCTCACTACCGCTGCGGAAATGTTTTGTAACATTTCCAATGATTAGAATGCTTGTCGCTATGGTGGCGCTGTGTTTAGACTACAGCATAAATAAGGCACGGCTTACTGTTCTGTGGCAACTTTGGCGTGGTTCGTCTCGTCCCTTCCCGTGTAGCACCGCATCGGGAATAGCATCCTCGCCTTTACACCGTACTTTCAAGTCCGGAACCAAAGTGTTACATATGTGCAGTTTCTTTTTGTGTTTGTGTGTCCCCAGCCTGCCCCACCGCGTAAGCTTATCGATGGGTGAATCCGGCGCGCGTCGCTCCACGCTTGTTTCCCGCCTGCCCATCTTCCGCCGGAGCAACAGCAAGCGGCAGGAGTCTCTGCCGTCTTCGCCGTCGTCGGGCGGCAACTGCGTCCACACCTCGTCGCCGTCCAGCACCAACTCCAGCTCCGGGAGCACGGGCAAACGTCGGAGCCTCTTCCGCACGCCCTCGCTCAGCTTCTCGGCCAAACGTAACAGCCACCCCCGTGTCCAGCCCATCAATTTAAACCTCACGCCGCCGCTGGCACAGACCACAGACGCCAACGGGAACAGTCAGACGGTAGCGGCATTGTTATCGGCGGGTTGTAGCGATGGCAGCGCCCCGCCCAAGTCGCGCCACTCGTTCGGCTTCGGAAGCCACAGGCACAAGAAAATCACACGGTCTCAGACTGAGGATTTTGACAAAGCGCCAAACTCCTCTTCCTCTTCCACCAATCGCAACGTGTTCATTAACTGCCTCGGTGGATCAGGTGCCAACGAGGGAGACGATTCGGGGTTCATCGAAGACTACAGCTACGGCAGCAAGAGCTCTTTGCGCCACAAGAAGCAGCTGCTGCCCAAATCCCTCTCCTCTCACCACCGCTTCTCTCGGACCAACTCCAATCACCACAGACCTCCGGGAGACATCCCGGAACGCCCCAGTCCCAGCGCCAGCGCCACCCAGGGGGCCGGGGGGCTCACACCGGGGTCGTGGCCGGGCGATGCCGGCCTGGAGAGCTCCCTCCAGTCTCCCATGATATCAGAGGATCGCACCACAGCCATCACCCCTTCTGAGTTCATCCCCATCACAGAGGACTCGGTTTCCGAGGTCGATGCCCTGCCAGCTCCCAGCCCCGGACCCGCTTTGGTGTCTGGACCTGTCACTGCTCCAACTGAGGGACCACAGACCTTTACCGGGATGGTCCCCTCACAGGTACTGCGGATGGAAGCTTTGCTAGCGTGTCTGTACAATACAATGTTCCGCTTGTAAACGCGGAAATGGGGATTTATGTGTAAAAATGAGCTCAGCTGTGAGGTGCCCTTGGATTTGAAGAACAAATAATACAGCGGGAGTATTTATGAGTGGCGGGTGGGAAGTGTGAAATACAGCATAAAACCTGAGCGCCAGGCATGAAAAGTCTTATTATTGAAAGAAAGTCTTCACACCCGTGTGCTTCTGTTTGCGAGGGTTTTATTTGGTATTCTGCTAACAATACGAGATCGCCTTTGTAACTTCAAAGTCCTCTCCTCAGGTTTTCTTCACTCCAGCCAAATCCAGCCTCGAAAAGCCCTTACTCCCTGACACCAGCACAGCCAACACCACCGACTACGAGACGGCCGTCTCCCTCTCGGAACCGGAGACCGCCGTGCCCCGCGCGCCTCTGCAGGAGCAATCGCCGGACGAGAGGGAGGAAGGACGAGAGCCGGCCAGGAAAGAGACCTCGGCAGCGGCGGCGAGAGGAAAGGAGCCCGAGGCGGGACGCCGCGTCGAGACCACCAGCGAGAGCGAGGCGGGCGCTCTGCCGCGCAGCGAAGCGTGCCACACGTACCCGGAGCAGGCGGAGCGGAGGACAAGAAACACGCTGTCGGTTCAGGAGAGGGGAACCTTTTGTGGCTGCCATGAGCCCAGGTCGTGTCACCTAAGGAAGCCACACACAGGTAGGACATTCCCCCTGTAGCTAGGTGGTGCTATAACCTCAGAAATGGTCACCTTAAGATGAAGACAGTTATTTCCATACAAGCCTGAACGTCGCTCTCTTTAGACAGCACACCAGTTGAGGCTGAACCAACAGCGTCTCTGCTGGTTGCAGCCAAGTACTGCACTTGTGCTGCCTCAGTTGCTTCAACACCGATTAACCGTCAATCCATTATTCTGCCATTCCTTAGCCGAAAGCCGGGCTAGATAGGTAATTATAAATCTCCTAGAGAAAAACTGACGTTTCACGCACTTAATCACAGAATGAAAAAATCAAGGCAAGACAGGAGAGATAATCAGGGAAACATAATACATAACCGTTCACTTCCAACTTGTCATGATTTATGAAGTCTGACACAAGAAGGTGGATGATCTCCTGCAACCGAGCCCACAGTGGGTTCACGTCACATTGTGCCGGCTACGGGATCACTGCAGGGACAAAAGACTGCTGACGCAAGCACAGCAAGCTAACTAATTAGCCTGCCCGATTTATCAGGGCTAAATTTAGGAGAGTGTTTCAAAGGGAGTGAGGAAGAAGGACAAAGCCAAAAACGTACCACTTCCACACGAGGTGTAATCTAATGTCATGTCTCCTCAATGTAACATTACTGACACCCGGTGGCCAGAATACTACATTTACAGTATTATTCAATCTTCTTTGAGTGATAATACACCATAGTCAACCGCAAAGCAGCGATCATTAATTAATTGTTCTTTTTTTTTTTTTAACGTGAGAAGGCGAGTGACTGATTACTCAAAATTCCCCCCAAATCTGACAGCCAATCACAACCCCGGGAGACTTTTAATGTGCTCTGCACGTGAGCGCCACAGCCGCTCGTCGCCTCCCCGCGTGCCGGGTTTTCTGTACGTTGCCCACGAGTTCCGTTTGTCGCCCCTCGAGTGTGGAGCCCATTAACAGTCTGGGGTGAGTCGAACACTCCACGAAATCCCACCCACTACAAACCTCCTGTTTGTGTTTGTAATCATTTATTTATGCTTAAACACTATTCCGTCTGCAAATAATGTCGTCAGAGTTTCTTCTTTTTCCCCACACAATCGCTGTTTGCCGGCCAGATCGTTGTGACTCACTTTGTCCATCTAGTCCAAAACAGAACCCAAGGCTGTACGGCGCCACGATAAAGGGAGTTCATTTAACGATTCTGCGTGTTTTCCGTCACGCAGCGTCCCTGTGCAGCAGCGTCAGCCCCTACCACGAGGTGATGCGCCTGGAGAGGCGTCTGCGCTCCTCCTCCGAGGGGGCCAGCGGTCCTCGCGTCCACGGGAACCATAGGGACGCCCCGAGCGTGGAGGGGTGCGGTCTGCTGAAACACAGGAACAACTCGTCGTCGTCCAAACTTGGAAGTCTGGTAGGCGCATGTTAAGGATGTCGGCTTTATTGATCCTTTGTCACGGAAAATCCAGTCGTCCTCTACACCGCCTGGGTCCACAGGCGTGCTGGAATTCGCCGCCCGACTGCGAGGTAGAAAAATGGTATTGTTTGCAGCTAAAGCGTTCATGTTCCATTATAGCCCCCATTATGACATCAGTACGTAGTATATGGATTGGGATCAACTGAAAGCTATGCTGTTTACTTCTTGACTTTCTCGCTATCCCAATGGCGTAGCCTTGAGCTATATTGTATTGCGCTGCCATGTTTGTTGTTTTGGCTGCCTTTCCTCACTGACAGCTGGATAATAACACAGTGGGCTGACGAGCGATTGCGTTCACTTCCTTTTTGACAAGATAATAACGCAAAAGAGTCCCCCGGAGATTCTCTGCTTATTGTTGATGAAAGTCAAACCACTTTGAATGCACGTCTTTCACAACTTTCTGCTCGAAAACGTGCGTGAAAGCGACAATTAAATGAATCATTCAGTCTGCAGGCAGAGGTGGGAGCGTGAGCGAGGGTGTCGTTTCACCTGGAGAGCCTTTACGGAGTCGGTCTTTGGACGAGCAGTTGCATCAGAAGCACAAGCAAGCGCAGCGCTTAATCTTCAAACGCATCCTTGTAGCCCCTCGGAAGCCTTCGTTGGCGCCACAAAGTCAACAGTGCGAATCGGTGGGACTTGTTAGCGTTGGCATGTGTGTTGCATGTGAATGGGATGCCGGTTTAAACTGCATTAAGGAAGCAGGCGATGGATGTTTGTAGTCCGTCTTAGTGGAACTCTGCTTTTGGTAGGTTTCATTTTCTGTTCCAAACAAACTGCGTTATGTCCAGAATGACAGCATGAAACCGATGAAGCCAGTGACACAGGGCCCTATTTTCCCATGTTCTCCCCCGTAAGACACGCACCAATGTGTGCTACTCAGCCTGTATGGGTGTGCTTACACCGGGTCGTCTTTTACCTTTTGGCGACGCGCACCGACGTCGTGTAAGTTCTGCGTGAAATAAGGATGGGAGGCACGTTTATTCTCGCGCCCAGCTCGTCTTAACACACAACACACTTCCTATATTAATAACGCAGTTGGAATGGCATGCGTCACTAGGCCTTGCAATACAGTATGTGCTGAAAACGTGTCCAAGAGCTTTTCAATAAAATCCATTAAACAAACAAAAAAAACCTCAATGAAAATAAAAGGGACTCTCGGTTTCTTAGCAAAAATTGCACTCATAAAAATCACAATCATAACTAAAACCCCCCAAAATAGACAAGCATTCACACTCACAGGCATGCATTTGGATATTGTAGAGTCACAATCAACCTAACATGCATGTTTTTAAGGAATGTGGGAGGATCGATCTGGAAGACCTCATGCACTTGTGGCCTTCACGCTAACCACTCGACCACCATGCGGCCCTCCTCCGTTTCCTTTCACTGGGTTACACAGTTGAGGAATTGCTGTTTGTGACACGCACATGTACCCAACTTTCCTCCAAGTGTTGGCTGTTTAACCGTAGTGAGAGGCTGCATTTCTCGTGCATCGTGGCGAGCAACGCTGTTTGCAATGGCACACACTTTGGCGCTGTTTCGATTTCGTCCAAAGCGCCTCGGTGAGCGTGGACTGCCGAGACGGAGGCTCCGCTGCACATCCCGTCTTGCCTCGCTTGCCTCGTTAATCTGTCTTTCTGTTCACTCTACACTGCCGTGCGGCTGTGTGCCGCGGCTCTCCAAAGCACTGCATCGAACGGCCACTTCTGCTGACGCCCCGATGAGGTTTTCAGAGTAAACACAAGCACGGAGCTGGTCGCGGACGCCATCGCGCTCGGCATTTCAGGAGATGGCGCCGCGCCTCTAACGAGACCCGAGCCTGATATTATATCAATTAGCCCGAGGGTCACGTGCAACGGCATAACCGAGGTAAAAAGGTGACGTGGGAAGTGCGGTGCTCCGAGGGGCACACCACACCATGGCTAATTGAGCCTCAAATGAAGGGAGTCGATGTTCCAGTATTGCACAGCGACGGCCTTCGTTTCTTTTCCGGCAGCGCGCGGCTATTAGCTGGAGTGCCTTAGGTGATGGAATGAAAATGATTCTTTTCTTGAACGCGTGCTGCGAAAACAACTATATGGTGTTACTTCTTCATGCAGGGACAGCGGCTGCTTCCAAAAAAGCACAGGCCTTCAGTTCTTCCTTCATGTTGGCGTTCAGAAAGGCCCTTTTTTTCTGTCTGACGAAGCGTGGAAGGCGGCCTGCATATAGGAGATCAATACAGGCATGAGGCTGTTGCATTGGTTTAGTCCAAACAACAGCGATGAGAGCCAACACGGCCGCTTATTGGATTCTCAGAGCCCCTTCATGCTGCTTGGGTTTTGTTTTTCCGCAAGGGGGAGAGTTTAAAAAAGGGCTTCCCAGCCATGTTTGGTAAACGGAGGTCACTAGAAGAACCTTTTCCTTTGATTCCAGCCAGTCCATGAGGAAACATAACGATGAGAACAGTGAGGAAAGTTGTCTTAAAATGTAATGGAAACTATCACATTACTATAAATATTGTAATACTAATACTTTTGATGATCAGTCTTTCCTTTATGAGATACTGCTTCATATGGTTATTGGGTTTTTTGGGCCATGAGTAATAACACCGTGCTCCACACAGCACCCGCGTATTGAAAATATGCAGCTTGCAAGGACTGTAATGTACGTGACGAATACTTCTAATCTTTAATACGTCCAATTTAAAGCGAGCCCAGTTTATAATATCACTGCTTGTTCCAGTCCATACTTGAACTTACATGGTTCTTTGGTTCTTACATGGACGTCTGTGCCACATAGAGGGGTGTCCAAAGTGTTTTGTTTTTTTTTCAATTGATCCGGGCACATTCTAAAAGTATAATTTAACAAGAAAGCTAAAAAAAAAAAACATTGAAATTTTATGAGGAAAAAAAATAACATTTTAGTAGCATAGAAAAAGTACATTAAATAAAAATATGTAAGACTATGTAAAACAATCAAAACAACGAATAAAGTTGGGGGATAAAGTAATAATATTAGAAAAAAACAGCAGACTTGGAAAGCGTTGAGACTGCACGAGCATACCTTCAAATTATTAGGATGCCAACATGAACATTTTACAAAAATAGAATCATAATAATATTATCATTTTAGCAGCGCAGTTGAAAACTTTTTTTTTTTAAAGTCAGAATAGTATGAGAAATAAAATAAAGTTAGGATTTGGTGGGAAATGTATCATCATATTGGAATAAAGTAACAATATGACAAAAGGAAAATGTGTGACGATGACGTAGGAAGTTTGAATATTTGGAAAATGTGTTATAAGTAAATGAATGTGTTATATGTGTGTTGTAACCTACAGTGTGCTGGTTTGTAAAATGTCAAAGTGACTTCATTTCTCTTCACCCGGCTCTCAGGGGATGCAATGTCTGTTCATGGACCCGCCTACGTGGCGACTAGTCAATACCTGAGCGGGTGACGGGCAGGAAGTAACATCACTATCACGCCACGGCGCACATACTTTGCATCTTACACCATACGGGACTCGTCACCCTGGCAGAAGGACCCGCCCACAGCAAAGTCTGCAAGCGGGTCCTTGAATTGACATTGCTTTTTCCATTTAGCGTAAAGCATCCGGTACATGGAAAGACAAAACGGGAAAGATGGGAAAAACAAGGACAAAATGGAACTACAATACGACTACATTTGTATATTTTTGTATTATCGGTTCTCTTGATATTTATTTCCTTTTCATTGTGGCACTCCTGTGACTCCATTCTTCTCATCCCCAAAACTTTTTCATAGGTTGTTAGCGGAGCAGCTCTCGGCAGTGTCTCACCTCTCCACCCACGCGCGCCTCGGAACAGACGTGGCAGCAAGTCGTCTACCAAAATTCTTGCCGTCTTTCTGCTTCCTCTTCTCCACGGAATCATTTGGTGGAGAAAGTATTGACTCCCGTGGCACAGAACCCTTGAAATTGCCACAAACGCATCAAGGAGAGCGTGCTAGTAATGTGCGGATCGATAGTGAAATGTCCGTATCTCCGATACCAGCTCTAATCTAAAGTCGATTCTGAAATCAAAAGAGTGAAATGCATTGTTTAAAAAAAAAAAAAAGATTTAAAATGCAAACATCACACTGGCAGTAGAGTGCAATTTAGTATATGCAATTTTTCCACTTTGGTTGATGGTTTTTTCCCCCGTTCCTTTGGTGACCGTTAGATGGCAGCATTGGCTTTTAAAACCTTGCAGTTGTACATTTTGTACAATGTCAACACGGAATTGCATGTGATTCCAATTCCTTCTACTCTTTTTATGTTAATGTGCTTCCTTAGATGAATGAATGTGACTTCTCATTGATCGCTTTTGCTCTTAGCTCCGTTCATTCATTGTTAGGTTTTTTTTCCAATCAATGGCGAAGTCATAAGGATGGATTAAATCCGCCTTGTGTCTCAAAGGCAAAGAAGGTTCTGTGGCGCTTACCAGTGAAGATAACATTAGCACTTGTGTTTTTCTGTGAAATAAGTGAAAAGAAAATAATGTCAACATTTTAGTGGCTTGGATCTAATGTGTTTGGATTTGGGTCCCTGTGGTGCTCGGCAGTACATGTGACTAAACCCGTATTACATGAAAACTCTACGATATGGTTTTAGCGCTTAAACGGCAACACTTGGGATTTAAGTGCCCTTTATTTTATGTTTTCAGGATGTCCTGAACAATTTGGGCTCCTCCGAGCTGGACGAGGATGACCTGATGTTGGATCTGGACCTGTCTGACGATCAACGCCATCGTCACGGTAATTTATGATCACGTTTTGCAACAACACAGGCGCCTCTCCACATCTTTTAATAATACAAATTCTTTTGATGCACCCGTAGCACTTTAGAAAGAGAATCCATTATTCTTTCACGCCAGTTACACACTGGTGGTGCTAATCTACCAGTTTGCACAAATGCCTTCTCCAAACTTTCATACACGCTCATACGCCACCGGAGGCAACATGGTTGAAGTGTCAACACCGAAATGGAGGACGTGGGATTTACTTTCTGGAACAAGATTTTTTGTATTATTAAAGGGGGCCTGTTGTAATCATTTTCGGGCCCTTTTTATTGAGTTGTAGACACACGATAACCCGCAATGACAGCTTTCTACACCTTCCAGACTTTGCGTCTTTTCCTGCTGTGTTTCCTTCCTCCCACCCAAACGATCTGTGTGATTGGACCCTCCTCCAGGTATGCCTCCCGCCAAGCCCATTCCACTGTGATTGGTCACACACCCAAGCGCTCCCAAGGATCCCCGGACAGCTGCCGAACCCCACTTCCTAATTCTGGCAGTACAGGAGTTGATAGTAAACGGCGATTTATCTTTTTAAAATGTCGACTTTTAACGGCTATCAGCAGCTCCAGACATGGATGAGCTTTGAATTTGCATGCATGCAACTAACACTCCCTCCGCTCCGTGTATGCACACTCTATAATGCTACACACACACAACATTACTTAGACAAAATAAACACAGTTAGGACACTGACCAATTCCTACTTACAGCTTGCTCTTCTGACTCTTCAACACGACCAAGTAACGCTGGAAAGGCTTCGGATTTCAGCAACAGTTTGGCGGATAGTCCCGCTTCGCATTGCTAAACAAAATTAGCTTTCCCTCGCTCCCGAACAAACATTTCCTGGGAGCCATTGCTCAACATTGCCCATATAAGCGAGTGCGGGTTGCCCGATGTTTGAAAAACACAGTGTGCAGCGCCATCCATAGGCATCGGTCAACATGAGAAAACAACATTGTAACGACATTTACCGCTCAGAAAAGTATAAGAGGTCCTCTTTAACTCATGCACTCCTAGCCATTTTCTCAAAAGACAAGTATCGGCCATTTTAGACAATTTTGACGCACCTCTCAAGGCACACAGAGTTTTTTCCAGAGTACAATTTGAATGTTATTGAACAAACCTCCCTGTGATAACAGTATTTTTTTTTCTCAAAAATAAGGACTTAAAATACACCGTTATGGGTTTCTAACCATTTTATGGTGGTAAGGAACTGAAAATGGTCAATGGGTACGTTAGAAGCAGTAGCAGGTCATAGTTCCCGCAATGAAAAGCTGTTTCCGTGAAAGCGTCTGAACAGGTCAAGTCACATCTTAACATGGGACCACATATTTGATAGGAGCGCCACAATTCTTTCATTGAACGTGTCAGGTTGTAGAGACTTCCTGCTTGAATTTCTTTGCAGGAAGTCAGAATAGCCTCCCCGAGCTGCTGTATGGATGTGAACCTCATCCTGCCTCTTATAGGTCTTCTGCTGTAGGGATGCTACAGTGGTTCTGAGTAGGGTTGAGGGCAGGGTAGGATGGGGGGGCCACACCATGACTTGCTCTTCTTTTATGCCCGCAGCAACCCATGGTGCAGGGCTATTCCTTGCAGCAGGAAGATGATTGTTGTTCCTCTTTTTGCACTATGGAACAAAGAGGTCTGTCAGAAACTCCACATACTTTACAGAGGTCATTTTCACACACCATAAGGGACTGACCAGCTCTCCCTCCAAGATTATGTCCCAGAACATGACTCAAATATGATGTTTTCATTGAAGTAGCTTATGTAAATATGACCTGCTAATGCTTCGAATTTCCTTACAACAATAAAATGGATGGAAACTTTGTAGTGCATAATTTGGAACAGTACATTTTCAGGTTTTATTTTTGAAAAAAAAATCGACGGTTATCTTCGGGAGGTTTGTTCAATAACATTGAAATTGTACTGTAAGGGTTGATGACTTGGAAATTATGACTGCAATTTATATTCCGAGAATTCCGAGAAAAATATTGTATAAAATGCAGAGTAAAGATGGATCCTATAAAAGGAAGGATGAAACTGCTTTCATCGGGGGGAAAAAGGTTGTTTCCGCTTTTTCTGTTCAGTCGAACGTATGTAAGTTACGGGAAAATATCAGTTCCCAACTAAAAAAGGAAGAAAGCCATCCCTTTTTGTGTAATTTTTACAATTTCAATTAGGAACTCTGTTCGTGCACGCCTGTGGGTACGTGCTCGTCTGCACGCGTTTACAATTTCCCTACAATGTGTAACCTTCTGTGCGCTACACTCCTCCTCTCACTTCTTCCTTCCTGTCCGGTGTGTGTTTTTTCCGTCCACCGTGAAATGGACATTTGCGTTTTCATGGCTTCAAATTGCTCTGAAGTGACATCCATTACTGGGGAGTTGAGTCATCGCCTCTTTTTGCCTCTCACGTAACAAAATAAGTATAAATACATTGTTGGGATCGGGTGTCTGACTTTTATGAAAACGTCTTTGGTCTTGATTGAGTTGAGTATTAAATGATGTATGCATTTATTTAAAAATGTTATAACCATGCCATTTTCCATGCCGCTTATGCTGAGGCCTATCCCAGCTGACTTTGGGCGAGAGGCGGGGTACACCCTGGACTGGTTGCCAGTCCACTGCAGATGTTATTCCATAATTTATTAATAAATGTTTATTTTTGATTAGAAGTTTTGCCACAGCTCCCGTGAAGGTATACCTAAGGAAGTGGCTGCTGTTTTAATTACTCGTTATCGAAGTTCTATTTTTCTCCACCCTGTGTTCTCCTCACACTCGTTATGTTGCCTCTCGCCCCTACAATCTCACCGTGGACACTTGAGTATTCTGCTGGACTCTTCCAACATACGGCACAACAACTTTGATATAGTTTTGGTTCCCCCCCCAACACACACACACACACACTTTGTTCCGGACATGCCTCCCGCTTGAAAAATGATTAAGGTACAAGTGCTGCCTGCTGCTGGTGCTCTAAAGCCTCATCTATATTTTGTTTTTGTTTTTTCTTTTCCATCCTTGTAAGGTG
Source organism: Oostethus manadensis (assembly GCA_024372805.1). Lineage (NCBI taxonomy): Eukaryota > Metazoa > Chordata > Actinopteri > Syngnathiformes > Syngnathidae > Oostethus > Oostethus manadensis. The sequence goes on from QODF01000323.1 coordinate 309,705, forward strand.
TGAAAATATTATCATAAATGAGTTTCAAGCTGTGAAAACACCTCACTAGCACGTGTTAATCGTTGCTGGATTATTACAAATCCTCTGTGAAATATTGATATGCTAATTGGGGAGGCGCTGGTGTCTCAAGTAGGGTAATTGGTTTGATCAGTCCGTATTGCGTGGGAACAATCCCAAGCGCATTGTATCCTTGCTGCAAATGCTGCAAAAATTTGGACTTCTATTTTGGAGAAACTACGGCTCAGCAATCACACAAACCCCCATCATCCACACGGACGTACGCCTTATCTCGACAAGAGCGCTTTGCTTGTTACTCCCCAATAACGCCACCAAAGAAGGATTGTGGGATGCTAACCATAGAACCAGAACCACTGGAACCTGTTTTGACGTACAATTATTATATAGATGTACGCACAAATTGAGTTTTCTCAGCTGGTGCCAACAGAAACACACAGACAATCACGGCTGCACGCACTGGCATGTTTGGCCATTAGTCTATCCGTGCACGTTAACCAGCACTTCCAATCCTGAACCGCTGCGCACGAAAGGGTGAACATTTGTCCAAACACGCACACCTACTGTGTTGCGCGTGCTATTATTTTTCTGACAAACGCACCGCACGGCTGCGCTGGTATTTAAACCCCCAGTTGGACCCTTTGGGCTATGATTGCGCAACTAGTTTACGTTAGTTTACATCGAAAGATGCTTTATTCATCTCCAAGAGAACTTTGTAGCAGCTGAAGCGGCATAAATTCATTTCCTCATAGTTAATAAATGGAATATTTTTGTAGTTAGAGCGTAGAAAACCTGTTTATGACTTCCTGCTGCCCTGCAGACATGAAATATCACGCCTATGGTCACCTTTGCACTCCTGTTATTCATTGTTTACAAAACATTGCATGCTACCGAGCTAACCAGTTAGCCTCAAATGTATTTCTTCTAAACTTGAGAAGCCAAAATTTTACCACTTCCACACATAATGTGAGGACAACCTTTTTTTCACTCGAGTTTCGCGTTCCATTCCATTTCCTTTTGCTTACCCGGGTCGCAGGGGCAGCAGTCAGAGTAAGGTAGTCCAGACTTTCCGGTCCCCGGCCACCTATTCCAGTTCCACCGGGCGTTTCCAGGCCAGCTGTAAGACATAACCCCTCCAGCGTGTCCCTAGTTCTGCTGTTGTCTCGGCTGGGCATTCCCGGAACATCTCAAGTGGCGAGCAGCACCTCTACTCTGAGCTCCTCCCGGACGACTGAGCTCCCACTCTCGAGCTAACTAATTTATTTCCCTTAAGAAGCCAAAAATGTACCACTTCCACATGGAATGGGAGAATAACATTTTTTTCACTCTATCATATCGGACATGCCACGGCTGACTTCATGGCTTTGTGCAGTATTTTAAGTAATATAATGTAAGGTAACGTCTCAATGTTTTGTGTCATTACTGCCGCCAAGTGAGCAAATACTACATGCCACTTTTAAGGACTATTAATAGAATATAGTCTACCACGAAACAGCGATTATTGAGGATTTCATTTGTGAAAAACTGTGGCATAGCAAGGGAGCGATAATCAAACCGCAGTATTGCGAGGGACTTAAATTGTTGTTGGGGACATTTAATGTTACATTAATCAGGGTTTATCTTATTTGTTGGCCCCGGATGAATGAACTGACTTTGTATGGACTTTGTAGGGTTAAGCTTATTGGGCACTATCTGGACATAAAGGGTATACATCCCCAGAGGACACTGGCTGAAGGCACCAGCATTAATAAAAGGCACAAACATGCTTAGTCATCAAGCCTAATGGACAGTAGTAGGGAATTAAGCGGTTGATGAATTATTGCTATAAAGTTGAGACTTTGTGCAGGCGCTGGAAGCCCAAGATTCCTCGGCGCACATTCAGGCGCTCTGCTGGGTGAAAAGCAGGGCCAAGAAAATGCACGCAGCGTATACACACACATACAAGACAGATACACATGGTATCCCATGTCGCCACACACCTACTGTGGCGCAACACCTCTCTCAGGCGGCTTGTTGGAGGTTTTTTTATGAAAGAGCAAGCAGTTCTATTGCAATTTGTAACCAGCGGTGTTCAGCCGCTCTGTTCCTCTTACCCAACTGCGACTGGCATTGTGCAGAATCGGATAGGGACACTTGGAAGATAAGGGATGCGCTACAGGGGAAGCGAGGTTTTATCAACGCATTTACAACGTACAGCGCCGCCGCTACGTCCGTACGCCTCCCGAGATTGTAGTTTGACTAACATACGGGTGGAGTACAAGATAACCGTCATCGTGGGAGTCGAGCCCCCTAACACACGTGCCAGCATTTTTATAGGCAGTAATAGATAAATACAGTTTGTGCCATTTGTGCTGTCACAGTAACAGGCAGGAAAAATGGGGGTGCGTATCGTTCCACTTTTTGGGGGGCGTATCATAGCTGCTGCAGAAGCAGAATGCGAGCTGTGTGAAAGGGTGTTCCACCGAGGCGGAGACCGGGCATGTGTACCCGGAGAAAACCCACGCACGCACGGGGAGAACATGCAAACTCCACACAGAGATGCCCAACGGAGATTTGAACCCAGGTCTTCCAGATCTCCTGACTGTGTGGCCAATGTGCTAACCACTCAGCCACCGTGCGGCAACTTATGAATGCATACAGATACATACACAAACACCCCCATCCCTCATCTCACGTCTCCGCCGCTTCGTCCTCCCCTCTGCTGACAGGCGGGGTCCGCAGTCGTGCCGATATCCTCCACCCTCCCCTGGTGCAAAGTGTGTTTATTTGTGTCTATGTTGCCGAGGTTTCGTGCCATTCTCCCCCGTAGGAACGTCTTTTGGATGTTTTTAGTCTTTTTTGCACTTGTATGGCTATTAAAACGTCTAAATGTATTTGAAAACATTGCTTTTACACTTATTATCTTGGAAACAGATTTACTCTGGAACAGATATATGGACTTGTCATTGTTTCTCATGGTAAATAGAATTTCAAGACTTGTTTTTCCGCATATGTGTGTGTGTGCAGTTTCCAGAGAAGACTCCAGTCAGTCTTTGGCTTCCTGTCTCAATCTGCTCCCGTCACCCATTGACCCCTCTGGAGATCGCATCCCGGGAAAAGACAACGGTCAGAGGTAAGACTGGACCCAAATAACGGCTCCACAATGGTTATGCAACTCCACCGCGCCATACCGAGAGCCCTTTCAAAAATTAAGCCTGCCTCATTAAGCTGAATAAGAGCTACAAACCTAACTAGCTGTAGCCGCAATATTGAAATATTCATGCCCGTGTTAAATGAATACCTCTGTGACAGTGTTAAACATCATGTGAAGCATTTCCACGCAGCTCTCCACGGATAGTTAGACCACAGGGGGGGGTAAATTCTCTGCAACACACACCCCCGGAGGGGGTTATCGTCTACCAGAAATAGCTGATCTTGTGTCTAACGCGACACGCGCACACACACAGAGAAGTTGATGAAAGAAGACTCTGGCGCAGACAGACGGCCCGACAAATAAATGAATTAGTATTCCCTCGCTCTTCGAATGAATATGCAAGGTGTCTTTTCTGTTCTCCCCTCGTCTTTCCAGTAGCCCACAGCTGAAACAGTTCCTTCCTTTTCCTGATTGGTCCGCGTCCAAGTCCGCGCGCACACACACTGCTGCCCTCTGCATGCGCCTATTTGTTTTTATGTAGACGGTCTGTAATAAATGCTTTATGTCGCCGGCGGCTTTGTGTAGCCGCGTGTCTTACAAGCCAGCCAACGATTATGACTTCTAGTGATCCCAGATTTGTTTGGCGTCTCCTCGCGCCCAAAGACTAAAGGTCTTTCCCTGCAAAAACCGACATCTGATCCCCCTTTGTTCCCCGAAGATCTGCACTTTGACAGATCTGTACCACCGCTATTGACACATTCAACTTATCCTTGACTTGCGCCTTCTACAAAGATCCTCTATTATTGCATTTTCCTCGGTAAACGTAAGTACCTTCATCTACTACTTCAATGGCATCCATTCCACGAAGTAAACGCAGAAGACCTTCGTTCTCCTCCGTTGCCGCTGTTTGTAAGTGCGTCTTTGTGGTGGAGGTCGTACGTGAAAACAAAAGTCAACCCCTTTTCACCGTATTAATGCGGCATGGCTCAGGTGGTAAGAGTAGTCCTTTTCCAACCTGACCCATCTTGTCCTTGGGCAAGGTGCTGAACCCCAAGTTGCTTCTGATGCTGCGGCATCAGTAGGTAAATGCGGAAACGGCGTCAAAGTTGGAGAAACGCTATACAAGTTTACCATAATGCATTTTTTAAAAACATTTTTTTAACCATGTGAAGCGTACTGAATCTCTTTTTCAAAAGCGACCTGGCCAAGAGGCCGCAAAATGACAAGTACAAGCGGTAATGCAAATAAATAATAGTTCAATAAACACAAGTAAAATTAGAGATAAGTTAAAAAGCTTTTTTTTTTTGTCCTGTCCATGATCTAGATGCCCTTACACGCTAAACAGATTTGCTCTGCCAGGGAAAAATAGAAATGACTCTCCCCTGTCACACAGATTTTATTACGTACTTAGTTTTTATGCTTATTTTCACGCAAATTTTTGGGTGGCCGGACTGGAGCAGGAGGGGATAGAGAAGAAGAGAAAAGAAGACAGAGGGGGAGAGCGGGGAGAGGAGGGGGACAAAACAGAGAGAGACAACAATAACAAAACAAGAGAAGACAAATCAGACTACATGAACAAAAGTCTATGACGGTCGTAAAGCCTTTCATGGAAATAACAAAGTAATATAATCGCAGCCATAGTGATACTTAAGAATGGTAATAGTAGCAATGAGGATATTAAGCATGAATGTCAGTAATCCTATTACCGGCATCACCATCTCCGTAATAAAGCCTGCATGATAACACCATGGATAAATCAGTGCGTTATATGGGGAAGTACATAAGTACTGTGAGTGCATATATGTACACGTAAACAGGTAACACATGGTGACAGTGTCCGTGGCTTTCAAGTTCCTTCGTTTTAGGAATTTTAACAAAGTTCCATGCGTAGGGAACAGCAAAACGAAAGGCTTTTTTTCCCCAGTTCTGTTTACATGGGCAAAATAAATACTACTTTATACAACTTTCTAGCCTCTGGACACTACTGGTTGCTAATGGGCCGAGCTGATTTAAAAAAACAAAAATGTATTTGCTGCCTCTTTTGTGGATACACATGCTAACATGATCCATCGATTGTTTTCTTAGTCGATTAATCCGAAGTTGTTGTTTGGATTAATCGAGTAATCGGTTAGGCCAGTGGTCGGCAACCTTTACCATCAAAAGAGCCATTTTGCCTCCTCTTTGAAAAGTTTGAATCTTCCTTTTTTTTATTTGATCTGTTACAACAACAGAATTCACTAAAAGCAGTGCAGGGTCCATGTGTAGGCCTGCTTGGAAATAATTAAACACTGAACTATGTAGGACTTTTGTGTAGGCAGTTCCCGTATTCGCCAAACATTCAAACAAAGCATAGCCAACTTTAACCTGAAAAAGCCCATTCGAGCTTACATGTCTGCACGTTAGTGCTGTCTGCTCAATATCATTGACACCACTTGACTCATCACAGGCTACTGAATAAGCTCGCTCTGAATTAATGCCATCTATTTGCCTACTGGGGGTGTCTGTTGCCATTCTGTGGGTTCCGTCCTTGACTGTCTTTGCAGAGAAAGGCGTTACTTTCATTTTCTGAATAACTATGTCTTTTTTTGCCGAACGGATGCAGACATTCTTACCAACTTTCATTCTCCTCACGTCCTCCAGTGCCAGTACAACATCAGCAGCGTAACAGTAGCGTGCCATCCTTTTCTTCAAAGTATGTTTGCTCTGCTTACACTTCCATTGTAGTTCCGAAATAGCTTTCAGGGGGGTCCGCAGGTTGCCGACCCCTAACACAGGGCTCTTTCATTCTTCTGCTGTGGCTTGAACTGGTTTATGTATGCTTCTGTATAGTCACTATGTCGTCTCTTCAGTGTTGTCCGGTGAGTCAACTGGGTGAGAGACCGTGATGATCTTACTTTGTCGCTAATGAACAATGGCAACTGAAGCGTCACGGAAAGTGGGACTGGAACTTTGGAGCCGTTACCTTCAATCTAGTGGTCAAATAGGTTTTGTGTCTCAGAGTGGGTTTCTAATTTGGGCCAAAATGGCTCCTCTGATGCTGAAGATTGCCGACACCAAGGTAATATGGACCAAACGCAAACAGTTAATAGTTTGGTTAGCAACATAAAAGGAAAAGAGTCAAAAATGTAGTCCAAAGTTTAAGGTGAGGTGTGAATATTTACCTCTGCTTAAAACACAAAGAATTTAGGTCTGCTCTTAGGTCTGCTTTCATCGACGACCAAGGAAATAAAAAAAGTATTCACATTTGAGAAGCTGAAATCCGAGCATATAGACATTTTAGATAAACTGATTAATCGAAAGCCAGAATAGTTAGCCATTAACTGGATTCATTGATTAATCAGTGTCCTCTTATTGCGGTAAACATGCTTAAGTAAATACGGGAGACGCCCGCCCTATTGTTGCTGTTGGTTAGCGCATCCCTTTGTGATTCCCGTAGGTCCTCCAATTTGTTTATAAAAGATTACTGACTGCTGTTTTTTGACAGCGATAGACCACATCATGGAGCCAGGTCTGAGTTCATGTACTACTACCCGCTGTGCCGTTCACCAGTCTCGCAGATATCTCCTTACAAATCGTTTTCCGCTCCGTCTGGGCCGGTGTGAAATCTTCGGGTAAGGGGAAGAGGGCAAACAAAAAACAGCTCGCCCAAGGTTTAGTTGCCTCAGCGTCTTTCTTTGCCCCTCGGTCTCGCTATCTCGGAGGTTCCATGCTCTCTTGGGGCGGGCAGGCATCGATTTGCTGGAGGCAAAGCAAGCTCCCGTTTACACACACACACAACAGTAACATGCAAACCTGTCAGTCACTTGGACCTCCCAGGGGATCAGCTGCTGATTGTCTGATAGGCTGCATTGAACATCTGCTCCGCACAGAATGCAGCTGTGTGCTGTCTTACGTTTAAGATGTCTGTCTCAGTCTGCAGGTAGGCAGGCAGGCAGACACATTGGGGCAAATTGGGTACATATGAGGGAGAAAAAGACCTGACGTGTCAGTGGGACAAAAAGTCTCGGTGCCGCGTTGTGTCTCACCATCAGCTACGCACTTCAGTAGCTTGTCAGCCATTCCTGGTGTTGATAAATCCTACGTGCTGAGGACATTTAGGTGTGTTTTCATTAGCCGGTTCCAGTCGGAGAGTGCTAAAGCGTTTCACTGTTCATTTCAGTGAAATCGGTGAGTGAACTAGTTCAATTTTGGATTTAAGTAAGTGAAATGAGGTGAAGTTTCTTCCATGGCCAAAAGTTTCTCTGAATTCCTCGGCAACTAAATGCAACAGGAGCCTACTTTGTCTAAACCTTATTAACACTGATTTGATAACATAAGACACATTTAAGCATCTGAACTTCTTTGATGGGGCTTTCCCGAGAGCAACAAGTTCTTAAAGGTGAGTTTTATGATAGGAATCAGGAATAGTTTCAGACAATTGGTTGTTACGGATAACGCGTTTTTGCCAAGTACGAGCATGAAACGAGTACAGCTCGTCATTGTCCACAATCGTGACAAAGCAAAATCCTCATTGGTTATTTAGTCACTCTTCACGCTCTGTAACTGGTCAGTCACATAGCAACCGTTCTTGGAGCAAGTGATTCGTGACACTCACGTTGGGCCTACTGGCTTCCTACGCCACATACAGCTATCGTGTCCAGGAGAACCAGAGTGTACAGGGGCAAGAGACGCCTGCCGAAGCCGAGCAAGGTGCATTAATGTTGGATGTGCTATGAGAGCAGCCACCGTGCGTCCACAGAGGAAAGAACGGCTTAAAGTTACTTGGTAAACTTGTATCATAACGTAGCTGTAAACAAGTTTGTGTTGCGTCGGACGCTGCTAGTTCCATACCGATCCATTCCTTTTTCTCCCGCTTTACCGGGTCCCGTAGGAAACAGTCTAAGTAGGGAAGTGCAAACTTCCCAGTCTCCGGCCACCTCTTCCAGTTCCACTAGGAGGACACCAAGGCGTTCCCAAGCCAGCTGTGAGACATTATCCCTCCAGCGTGTCCTAGGTCTTCCCTGGGGTCTTTTCTTGGCTGGCCATGCCCTGAACACCTCTCCAGCTCACCAGGGAGACAGTTGGGAAACTTTGCTCGTAGTACTGAACGCTATGCTTTTGAGAAAAATCTTCACACAGATCATTTAAAAAAATAATTAAATAATAAAATACAGATCACTTGTCTGCACACACGCACACACCCAAATTTTGAACGTAAAATTTTAGGCTCTTCCGTAAATAGTACGGTCTATAAACATAGCAACTTCTGATCAGTCCATGTCAATTTCATACTTAAAATAATGCACCAAATTAAGCCCCACCCATTTCCGGTTCCGCAAAGCCCACTTCCGGTTTATGCACTGCCCACTCAGAGTACAGATTTGATTACAGATACTTTAAATGGGAGAAAAGATACAAATAATTGTGTACTCACTCATCCCTAGCAGGTAACATCTTGTAAATCTTGACAGAGCCCCAGAGAGTCTGACAGTCTTTTTAAACTTTATTTACACCTCAATACCTGATACAGTAGTGCTCAATTCCAACGCCACTCAAATTTCAGCAACAGCAACACAACAATTCCTCATTATCGTGTCACAATTGTGATGACTCTGGACTGAACTTGACAGTATCATCAAAGACTTGCAACTTGACTTGGACTGTGGACATCAATGACTCAAGACTCGCGTCAGACTTTTGTCTAACAGTTTCAATGTATTTTCTTTTTAAAACTACAGATTTGGTGCAAGTATCGGATAACATGGAAACTTTTAGGGTGAGCAAGGGGGATCCACTCTGAACTGGTTACTGGTCAATCGCAGGGCACAGTTTGACAACTGGGACAATGCAGAGTCTCCAGTCAGTCTAACATGTATGTGTTTGGATAGGAAAACAAACACAGTACCAAGGACTGTAGTCTCCCAGCATTAACCCACATACGGTCAGAAAAGGCCCACACACATTTAGTTTTGATGTTATTCGTTCAGTACATCTGCCAGATAGTGAAATCTCGGCGGCAGAATCACCCAAAACCACCTCCTACTACAGATGATCATTTGTAACAGATTGGCTTCATTTGTAGGGCAGAGTGGATTTGCCTTCGATCTGTGTCCAATTAATAAGTCACCAAGGGTTTGTTCATTAAGTGATACCAGAACGAAGCATTTTGCTTTGTTTATGTAGCAGACCCCAGCTGGTGCGGTTGTGCGAGAGTACTTTGGTAAACGTCACTCTCCGAAACCTGAGGAGATGCTCTGGATGTCGAGTTAGCAGTCTGGGCATTTACCTTGATGGCCAGCGCTTTGGACTCTCAGTACATTCAGGGCGGAACACGGGGCTGGCTGAGCCGGGCGTGTCAGACTTATCATGTACCATCTCCAGAACCGGGAAGACGTTGAACAGCTGGCCCGATAGGCTCAGCGTGGTAAAGCAGGCGCACGCGGAAGAAGATCCTCACTGCTTTGCCGTTTGCTTGGTTGATTTCAAGTGTCCAGTACAAGTGGAATAATTAGCGTAGACTTTTATTTTTCTTGCTTTGAGCGGGAACTTTAGTTTTTTCTTTGCTTTGCGTCATTTTACAGATGGTGAGATGAAACTTAGAAATGATCAAACAGCCGAAAGATGTTGTTTACCGTAATGGCCCAAGATATGGGCAGCTCTTTTATGGTTGTCGTTATTCCCATCACGATACCACATTTTGTTGGACGGTGATTGTCCCACAAGTTATTGTCGATAATTGATAGTATTGACAACATTTTTAGAAACAGTTTCTTCACTGATTGTATGGCGTAATAATGATAGTACATACATAAAAAAAGCAATAACCTTGAATAACTACAATAACTAGCGACTTATACGAAATGACGGTAGTTAAGAAGACATTCACAAAGTTTTGCGTCTGTTTCCACCTCCTATGTCGGTCGGTTGTTGCTTGGAAACAGATTGTACCACTTGTCCTTGACTCCTTTCCCGTTCCCAATCACGTCTCCCACCTTTGGTGGGTAACGGGTAACATGTTGCCCACCATGGGTAACAACCGGCGCAATGTAGTCATCTTTTTACTGCTTCAGAACTATTTTCTGGCCGTAGAAATTGGGGAAGAGGGTGGATGACATCCGACGGCGACCTTCGCCACTCAGTCCTCGAGACTGCGGCCTGGCATCGGGAAAATCAATTCCTGAGCTTATTGGAGTGAACTTAACTTGATGACCGGCATGACGTAGGCTTGCATTTGTTCGATCTCAAACTGATGAGTGCGGTCTGCTGCCGGTGACTCTCAAAGAAGGCGACACCGTTTCAGCCACGCTGAAAACACAAAAAAGGAGCTCATCGGCGGGAACGCCACCGACCAACTGAAGCCGCCAGAGCAGGAACAGTGACACCTTCAGAGCAGATGAACCACATAAGTGGTTCATAACTAATAAATGATGTTTTGTGGTTGAATGCCACTTATCGTTTGTCAAAACATATGCATACAGTACATACGCATGTTGCGCAGTTGGCCCAAATTAAGCCTTTTCAATCATAAAAAATGGCTAAATGAACGAAAATACAAATTTGAGGCATTTAGAAGATGCCACTTAGCTACCGTAGAGTTAGCAGTGTGGCATGAGTGGTGGCTGACAGCAGCTCCTGTGTGCCTGTTCACTGCATATGTGTTCTATGTGCCATTGCAGTGGTATTCCACTACACTGGCCACTTGGTGTCATGGAAGTTACCTTGAGACAAAAACCACCAAGCATGCTTTCAGTGCTGACATGTGAGCCTTCATAATGTATAATGTTTTATTTATGCCTAATATGTGTTTATGTTACCTAGTAGGGGTGCAACGATTCCTTTTTACAGCGATGCGATTCGTATCACGCTTCGTGGTTGCTGATTCGATTCACGGACGATATGGGTTCATTTAGAACAATCCGATCCGTAGCGATTTAGTAACTTTAAATTGATTCAGTAACTTCTGACAGAAATAAATAGCTGGATACTGGATGGTGCAGGTGAAATTTCCTAAATTCCCTTTGCTTTTTGTAAGGGAATCAGGTATACATTAATTATGGATATAAACAACCCTTAATGGAAAATGTATTTAAGTTTTATTGAAATAAAAGTGCAACCAACACTTCAGGTTAAATTAAAGAATAAATGTCGAATGATGAATTCTATCTGATAAAGCATGACTAACTTTAATTTGATACCTCATTCACTTCACTAACCAAGGTATTCAAGAAGTTATTTAGAAGGAAATTTCATGTGCAGATAGATATTAAAGTGAATGAATATCCTACATGCTGTAACGTCTGCACAGACGCTATTAAAGGTACAGGAGGCGTTTAATCAACACGCTTATCATTGCAAGAAGAAATGGAACACACTCCAGAACAACAGTGGCCCCCAAACGACAAGCCCCCCATTCAACCAGAACACAAACATGCACAAACTTACCGCTCGCTACGTACCTTTTATCTTGTCCTGAAGCTCCCATCCATGAGTTAGAAAGGCTTCAAGTTGGACTTAACTTTGGATGTGGTCCAACACTCCGTATAAATCCCATCGCCACATTACCCGCAGATAAAGGACGCACCTAGCAGTTATGGATAGCGACAGTTACACAGACCAAATTCAAGAACTACTCTCGGGTAATAACACGTATGGAATACTCAGTGAGGACCCAACAGAACACATTAAGAAGACACTCAAAACACTTTTAAACTCAACGACAGCAAAATAACCCAGGACTCTTACAAACCCTTACACCTCGGATATATGGCACTCCCAAAATACACAATACACCTCCCCACCCCACGGTAGATAGCATAGGATCCATAACATGCAACCTCTCCAAATCTCTTGTTGAAATGATCAAATCACTACTCGGACTCACGAAACAACACTGCAAAAACTCAAAACTTCTTTGCAACAGGATCTCAGACACATTACAGTAGAGCCAGATGAAATACTCATATCACTGTTCACCAAAACCCCCAGTACGAGTCACACTAAACATTGTAGAAAATAGACTCAGGAAGGACAAGTCACTCAAGAAAAGAACCAAACTCACAATAGAAGACATCATGCAGTTGCATCAACTTACTTTCAATATCAGAGAACCATTTACTGGCAGACCGAAGGCTTTGCCATGGAAGACCCACCATCCGCCATCATCAGCAGTTTTTTTTATGGAAGTTCTAGAACAACGCGCCATCACCACAGCACCAACAGCATGCCAAATCACATTCTGGAAAAGATACGTAGATGGCATTTTAGGAAAAAAGAAACACTGGACAAACACAACAACTCACTGACCACCTCAACACCGTGGACCATACAGGAACAGGACCATACCAATACCATATCATTTCTCCATTTAAAAACACACCACAAGGAAGACGGCAGCATACGTATCAAAATACAAAAAAAACCAACCCACACAGACCAATACCTCAAATCAGTCGTGTCCGATCACTGTAAAAGGGACAAATCACACAGACAGTAGCGCCCCCTGCTGTCTGATAAAACTACTTAAGCAGCCTACAAAACACGTCACAGGAATGTCATGTGACGCTTCAGACGATGACTACAGGAAGTAGTCAAAACATGTCAAGCAGGTCTTACAAAAAGAACCGTAAAAAAACAAATCATTCAAATCCTTCCTTCCATGGTATGTTTTGACGGTCAGGGAATCAAAATATGTAGATAAAATAAATGTAGGACTAATATTTATAATGTAACTTGGCAGAGGTCTGCGCTATCTGAGTCTATTTTGTCAACTATATTGGGTAATACAAGTGCAAAAGTGACCATAGGGGTGTTATTTCATGTCTAGAGTGCTCTAAAAATGCTGATAGCCATATTTAAAATAAACAACGTAGGGACAGTTTCTATTCTCTAACAATTCCTAAGCAATTCCTAAATAAAGAATAATTCTAACCGAACTTGTGTAGAAGTATTTTTCTCAGTTTGTTTACATGGCAGCATTTCTCATGTAAATCAGTTGGACGTTTGACAGAATATGCTGAGAGTTGACAGAAGAAGTCTGAACATTGTGAAGGAGAATTGTCTTGCTAAATTGCTACTAAATTTGATCCAAATGAAATGAGTACTTTTTTGTCTTGATGTCACCAGTATACCCAACAATAAACTGGGGCGATGCAGGTTGACATATCAAATATATGGCCAGAAAGTTGGGAGAAAACAAATCCACACTGGTGGAGGGGGGGAAAAAATATGAAAAAGTATTGCATGTCAGAAAAAGTATTGATGTGAAGTTTCTAGGTCAGGTCTGGAAATGTATGCAAAATGGAAACTCCCAAGTATAAAAACATATTTGTGTTGTTCTGTTTTCTAAAAGAAAAAATTATCAGTAGCAAAAAAAAAAGCGATGGATTGATCTGTTTTTCAAAGCTGATGTGTGTGAGTGTCGGGATTTGCTTAAAACACGAAGATGATTTGTTGGCGTTCATGAATAATGAAGAAATTAAAGTAAAATCGCATTTGAGAGGCTGCAATCAGAACAATTATTCATTCATTCATTTTCTATGCCGCTTATCCTCATTAGGGTCGCCGGTATGCCGGAGCCTACCCCAGCTGGCTTTGGCCGAGAGGCGGGGTACACCCTGGACCGGTCGCCAGCCAATCGCAGGGCAGACATAACCATAACCTCACGCCACTTCCCGTCATTATCAAACCCTGTCGCTTTATTGTAATAAACCTTCCTGGTGGCGCAAGCGACATTGTGTGTGTTCCAGTCCTGACAGGTGTTTGTGAACAGGAAATGATGAAAAAGCAGAAGCATCTAGAGTTGGGCTATCTGTCACTAATTGCTGTCAAGGAGAATGCTGGCTGGGAATATTCAAACGGTGCGTGTCTGAACGCCACAGCAGATGCGGCACGGTGAAGCTGGCGGGGCGTTGTTACACTCAAGTTATTCTCTTTTTATTACCATGGTCTTGGTGAGAACATGTGTCATTCCCAAGAGGCGAGAACGTTTACCTACAATTAAATGTTAGTCTAGATACTGCCGTCAAATCACTGTCTGATGTCTGAGCACCCGAGGCGAGGCCCACCCACCCTTTGCAGGCGAAGCCATTTCGGTTACTTGCATCCGTAATCTCATTCATCGGGCGCCGCTCCTCAAAGCCCATGACCACAGGTGAAGGCTGAGACGTAAATGGACTGGTAAATTGAGAGTGCCGCTCTCCTTCTTGCACTCTCTTTTCTTCTCACCTCAGCGGACCTGTGCAGCATGCCCCCCACCCCCATGTTTGCTGATGCCGCATTGATCTTCCCTGACATCTTTGATCTACTCATTTTACAAGCAGATTGAAGGTCGTTGGTTTTTTTTTTGGACCTGACACATTTTTCAATTATATGCTGCCAATTAGGGATTGGAGGGGTAGTTTGAATTTTTGGACATGAAGTTGTATGACATCCCTATCAGTGTAGTACATAAACAGTGAGTTACCCCCTCAATTCCAGTCCAGTTCTGTCAGTTGCTGAGATTGCATAGGTACAGAGTTCTGCTTCTCAAAACAATATGTACTGTATGTATGAGCCGCACGGTAGATGAGTGGGTAGCATGTTGGCCTGGAATTGGTTGGAATCTCCGTTGGGCATCTCTGTGTGGAGTTTTGCATGTTCTCCCCGTGCGTGTGTGGGTTTTCTCCGGGTACTCCGCTTTCCTCCCACATGCCAAAAACATGCATGTTAGGTTCATTGGGGATTCTAAATTGTCCATCGGTGGGAATGTTTGTTTGCCTGCCCTGCGGTTGACTGGCGACCAGTCCAGGGTGTACCCCGCCTCTCGCCCAAAGTCAGCTGGGATAGGCTCTAATGAGGATAAGAGGCATAGAAGATGGATGGATGATTGTCGTAGGTCTGATTTTGATGTGTAACTAACCGGATCTACAATCTTCACCACCAAAATCCAACCAGAACTGGACTCATGGGACGATTTGGGGGGTAAATCACTGTTATAAATCACTACTGATGAGGATGTCGTACAACTTCATGTCAAACATTTTGAACTATTCCTTTAAGGCATAATAATCAAATAATTGCTGGTGTGCGTTTGTTTATTAATTTCCTCATACAGCATTTGGAGCAAAATGGAGTGCGCCATTTGGCTGCAGCCATTGTTAAATTTTGTTTTTTGTGTGTGCCAATAAAAAACAACAAAATTTGCACATTGATGGCCCCTTCTTGAGTTCTTGAGTTGAAAGTAGTCCCAGTTCTGGGTCGAGGCTGTCATTGAGCAGTGATGGTGGGTCCCGTGGCCAAACCATTGCACAACACAGCAGCAATAGAACCAATGTTGTAATAGTGGTGAGGAGCAGAGGTCACTGTAAAAAAACAACAGAGAGAGAGAAAGAGCGGAGTACCATGAAAGGTATTTTCCCTTGCAATCCAGACGCACAAAGCTGCAGGATACCGATAAGTGTTGCTGTCAGCATGCTAATTGTTAGCATGTTAATAAAATGAACAGCCACAGCTGTTTATACCGCCCTTTTCACGGCAGCGTGCTGTTTATTCAAGTCTCGTATCGGTCCAGCATCGGCAGCCGGAAAAACCTGAGACTCGGAAATGCAGTCAATGGCCTTTCCGCGCATTGCCAGCTTAGTGAGCGGTTTGAAACGTTGACCAACCTTCCGCCGTTTGCACGGTACTGTGGGTAAATCCTAAGGGGGAAAGATTAAGGGGGGGTGAAAGCAGAAGACGCCGGCGTGCAATTTCGGAAGAGACAGCGAGGTTAATCAAGAAAGTTACCCTTGCCACGATGACACGTGTTTTATATTCCCCCCCGCTTCGCCATTAGGTTCCACCGCCCGCAGCTTGCCTGGCACTCGGTCTTTTGTCACAGACGCACTTAATGTCGGACGATGAGTTTAATGGCGGCATAAAATGTCTGTAGCCGCGGGCGGCGAATGCAGATGGCGCGGACTTGCGTTCTGACAGGTAGAAGCGAGCGGTGACAAATGAGCGGCATCGGTCCCGAGCAATTGTTTGAGGGAACCTCGGGCGTGCATACAAGTGCTTACGATCCGCGCATGCACACGTCCCGTAATTATTCCCCTCGCTGAAAATGTAACGCCAGCGTTTTGGGGGAGGGGAGTGATGCAAAAATGTCCCCTGCTGTTTTTCTTTAGACAACGCAGTCTTTGCATTGTTGACCGTCGACTGATAAATCGCTTCCGCGTCATTCAGAGTAACTCAACATTTTGTCGCCCTGCGCCCTTGTTTACTCCCGGCGCCGCCGTGCAGGTTTGCATTAGCATGGGCTGCCTGGTAATAAACCACCGTGGGCCGTAAAATAATGAAAGCAATAAAAGTTAGATAATTGGCTTTTTTCCACCCTTAGATTGGTGATATCGATGACTTGGAAAGTGTTTGGGGGCAGGGGGCGGGTGGGTGTCTCAAGGCCAAGACAAAGGTGAAAACAATTTCAAGGTGATGGGGAAAATGGGAAAAGAGAGGAGGTGTCCGCGGAGAACAGAACAGGAGCATCCATCACGTCCACCCTGTGGGCTGCTTGTGCGTGCTAACAGTACGGAGGCTCTTGCATGGAGAACTTGTGTGGAAGATGGACATGAATGGCTAGCAATTGACAAGTGCAGTCGTCCTGTTAGCAAGGCGTTACAGTACCGCTCTCCGCCACAAGGCGGAGTCCCACCACATCCATTACACGTGGCAGCTCTCTCCCCCAACGCCAGGATGAAGGCTTTAGTCTGCGTGCTTGTGCATGGCAGAGCAAGCTCTAAATATGGCAAAAAAATAAAGCCAGCTCGGTCTATTAAACTCTTGGTGATCAATAACGCGTCTGCAGTACCTATCTATCTGGAAACCTCCACAGGTGAGGGTCACTTAGTGGAATTTCTCGCCTTACTAATGTGGTTGGGACCCCCAGTTGTGTTGTTCAGAAGTCAGGTTGATAGACAGCCGACAGTTAGAATTCATATTATGGCAAGAACCAATCGGGTGAGTAAAGGGAAACCAGTTGGCCGTCATTACTTTGAGAAACGAGGATCTGTCAGTTGGGGAGATTGCAAAAACTTTGAACTGTGTACCCAAGTGAATGAGAAGGTGTGTCCAAACTTTTGGACTGTACTGTATTTCAGTGGATAAACTATAAAAACACGCCACACTAATTCCTTGGTTATCACGGTGAATTGGTTCCAGACCCGGCCGTGATAAGTGAATTTCCGCTAAGTGGAAATCCTCATTTATAAATGATGAGGGGATGCATATTTCTGTTGTTGGAGAACGGAAAACATATTTTCACGGGCTTTATCATGATTAGAGCCCTCTAAATGTGAAATAACACCCCTATAGTCATCTTTATTAATTCATAGTAGAGCATAGCTTACTACCTGTGGTGGCTACTGTCATCAGTGTAACATTAAAGGCACCGAAATGAAACTTAGTGACCAGTACGGGCATCTCTGTGTGGAGTTTGCATGTTCTCCCCGTACTTGCAGGTACTGCGCTTTCCTCCCACCGTCAGAAAACATGCATGTTAGGTATAAATGCAAAAGATTGTTTGTGTGTATATGTGCCCTGCGATTGGTTGGCGACCAGGGTGTACCCCGCCTCTCGCCCACAGTCAACTGGGATAAGCTCCAGCATACTCCCGCGACCCTAATGAGGATAAAGCAGCAAAAAAAATGGAGGGTTTGATGGATTTTGCCAGCCTTAATGCATTGCCATTTATCTGTTTTCCTCGTTTCTTGCCTCCAAACAGGCAGGACAAGGGTTCACTCTGTGCATTGGTTTCAGCATTTTGGTGTGTCTGTTCCATAAGACAATGTCATGAACGGAGTGTGCCTTTTTATCAGTCTTTTTCGCTCGCATACACACAGAACGGAGGAGAGTGTAATGTAGTAGACATCTACTGAATGCCTTATGTTTGTATTTTTGTTCATTTATTTTGAATGCTTCAAAATGCTTAATTCAGCCCAATAGTATGTAAGATTTGATCAATGTGTGTTTTGACTAATAGACAGCGATGAATAATTTATTCATGAACTTTGGCAAACCGTGATAAGAGTGAAGCTGCGCAATTCGAAGCGCAAAGTGGCGAGGGGTGACTACACTGTGACTCTGCACTCGTCCAACGTAGTAGATGCCCCATACGGCAACGTGAGATTAGGAAATGGGACAGGAGGACACCAACGCTAACATTTTAACAGCAACATCATGCTAGGTTAGCCCATTCGCTGAAGAAAAACTAAACGGTCAAACTTCCAGGCCCCCACGTCTGTGGCTGACTGGCGGATGAGTGCGGCGCTCTGGGCTTTATTTTTAGACGTGTAGCGAAGCCCAGGAGGCCCATTAAGTGTCTCTACGGCCACCTATGGTTAAATCCCGATTAAAAAGTCCATTTTGCATGCACCTTTGAGCATTTCTGCACTCTCCGCGACAAAGCCATCAAAATATTTGGACGAGGAAAATTTGTACCCGTAAGTATGAAAGTGGACTCAAAAAACCAAACCCTCACCTCCTCATCCATGCAAATCATTGTCTCAGAGCCCATAACCTCTTTGTGCGGTATCACCATGATAGCACCAACCGTGGCCACAGCACCCGGACCCAGAGGGTGTCAACTTGAGAGAGAAAAAGATGTTTTGAGGCGCCGCGCCGCGCCACTTGACACCAGCTGTCGGCGAGAGCTGCGCGGTGATTGATCATATGTCACGTAGAAACACTCGCCGAGACGCGGGGGAAAAAGGGGGAAAGGTTCGCCAATATTAGCTAAAGAGACTGCAGCAAAAAAAGGCAGCGTGACAGGTGCCTCGGGTGCCCCCCCGCTCCACAATCCCTCGTATCCGGGAGGACACATTAGGTCGCGTTAATGCCCATGCAGTGTGGAGAGTGTCAGAGTGGCAGGGCATGAAAACAGAAGAGACAAAAAGGGGCCAAAGGAGAACTGTAGCAAGGCAAGACAAGTGCTCGGGTGGAAAAAAAACCGGGGGGGGATGACAATAGAGGAGCAGAAGCTGTTGAAGGGTGACATGCGGAGAGGTGAGAGGGAGCTGTAGAACCAGAGCGAGGTGGCATCAGGCCCCGGAGATGATAGCACGGGGGTGATTCAACTCAAGCTTTTCGGAAAGAAAGTCTGTTTAATGTCACTTGTCTGCCTGATGCCCTCTTGAATGTTGGGAAAGCAGCAGTCATACTGTCTCGTGAGGGAAATTAAGGAATAATTGGATTTTCTGTGCTCCCTTCACTGCGGTGAATTGACTTGCTATTAGTTTTCTTACTGGTGTATGAAATACTGGGGTTTTGGCGCTCATGGTCCGTGTCGTAGACCAGAAAAACAGCCCCAGCGACGCTGCAAAGATTTGCAGAAATATCGCTATCTGCCGTTCGAGGCGCTAACTAATATACTATTGATAAACGGATAATATGTGTTTATCTGTACCGTACAGACTGAACTCGAAAGTGAAACCAGCCAAATGCACCCGTACGGAGAGTTGTGAAGCGTATTCAAGAGGCAAATTGCATGTTTAGCCTGATAAATGTGTACACCTTGGCAGGTTGCCAGTTTACCACGGCCCGCCCCACAGGGGCCCGCCCCACTATTTGAGAAGCACTGGTGTATCGGAAGCCACGGCCCATGCAACACACACGCATGCCCATAACGTGACTAATGTCAGCTACAGTAACAATGACTGTGTAGCCCGGTGGTGTGCAAAGTGCAGCTTTCTTTATTTGGCTGCTGGACATTATAAATTATAACAAGAAATCATAAAAAAACAACAACAAAAATAGGAAAGTAAGCAAGAATAAAGTAAAAATGTTATGTCAAAATTCATTTGAAGGGGTAACGTTGCAGTGTTGCAATACGGAATAGTAGCATAAAGTTCACATATTAAGGAAAAAAGACTTTTTTAATATTATGAGAAACAAAACAACAAATAAAGTGGTCACTTTTGGACAAGTAGGTTATGAAAAAAGTTCTACTTGAGCAATGAAGTCAAAATTACACGGGAAGAATGTTGACTTTTTTTGAAGAAAATGTACAAAAAGGAAGAAAGAAGAAAACAGCAGAAACGCCAAAAAAAAAAAACCCAACAAAACCTTGACTAATTTTTACGGGAAAGTCAAACTATGAACCAAAAAAAAAAGCCACAATTTTCCGAGAATACAAATAATGTCATGTTAGTAGCATAGAGTTGAAATATTCAATATTCAATTTGGCACATTTTGCAAAATGTGGGTGGCCGCACGGTGGATGAGTGGGTAGCACATTGGCCTCACAGTCAGGAGGTTCAGGGTTCGAATCTCGTTGGGCATCTCTGTGTGGAGTTTGCATGTGCGTGGGTTTTCTCCGGGTACTCCGGTACTCCGGTCTCCTCCCACATTCCAAAAACATGCATGTTATGTTAATTGGCGACTCTAAATTGTCCATCGGTATGAATGTGAGAGTGAATGTTTATGTCTATATCTGCCCTGTGATTGGCTGGCGACCAGTCCAGGGTATACCCCGCCTCTCGCGCAAAGTCAGCTGGGATAGGCTCCAGCATACCCGCGACCCTAATGAGGATAAGCGGCATAGAAAATGAATAAACGAACAGGTGGGGATAATAATGGTCAAAAATTACACGTAACTTCCCGAATTTTTCACTATTTTTCACTAAAAAGAATTTTTCACTATGTGTGGAAAAAGTTCTGGTTTAGCCAATCAGAACCACACAATGAATACTAGACGCAGTTCCTGTTCAACACGATTCTCGAGTATAGCTTTGATTGTGACAAACATAAGAACGGAGAGAGTTGAGTGTGTTTCACTTCACGCATGAGTGCCGTCAGCACCGGGGAGCTGGGGTCCACTGAGGGGAAGCGTGACTTCCAACACAATCTTCATCCAAAATGTGGCGGAGCGCAAGGCGTGTAAAGTACAGCAGATGCCATCACGGAGGAGTTGAAGAGGATCCCAGTAACAACCTGTGCAGCTCCATGCCCAAGAGGATGAAGGACAGTGATGCTCCCACCAAGGTCACAGTTGAGACGTGGTAGACGATAGCGGTTGTGTGTTAACTCATTGACTGTTCGATCTCATCAGGTTAGCACGCGATGCAAACTGGACTGGAATAAGTACAAGCAAGATGCAATGTTTACCGTTGTGTGTTTGCTGGCTCGGTGCAGCCTGTCCTTGAGGATGTGGAGTCATCGCGGGAACTTTATGTCCGCCAGACACTCGGAACATCTCGTTGCACCAAAAGTGAAATGGCGCTTCAATTTGTGTCCTTGGGACGGAAACACATTCGATGGTTACAATTTTCTTTTTCTTTTTCCATCACAGTCACGGAGCTGTTGCTGAGCTTTTTGACATGTTTGTTGTTGTTGCTATTTCCCTGATACGACGGTGTCAGTCCAGGTCTTGGACCGAATCAGATGTGACCGCTCCAAGTCATCACTTCGGCAAACTCAATTCCATGTCGTAGCTTTGATGGGAAAGAGCATGCGGGTGTGATCACAGAGAGGTGGAAAGGAGAGGTCGTGTCACAGCGGCGGGGCGCCCCCATTTTTGCTCGTGGGCGGAATGCTCTGCAAGACACACGAGTAATACAGAAATCCTTATACTGTCGTAGAGATGCTCGATGTTCGTTCTTTTAAACCAAAAAATGTTCCTGTCATGAGGTTGAACCCCATAATGTGTACATCATTGCACATTACATTTCTGGATCCACACGTACAAATCAACCTTTACAAGTTCATCCATCCTTCAGAATCCAGTTTACGTTTCCAGCCCGTACTGAGCTTTTTTTCTGTGTTTATACATTTTAACTATCTGTACAACCTCCGTATTTTGAGCCGGACAACCAAACTACTACTGAATCACATTTTCTTCTATGATCGTCATCAACACAAAGCGCTTTTGCAGGTTTCCTGGTATGCGTGATGAACAACGTCCGGAGTTCATCTGGGTAAAAATGTTGACGCGCCAGTGACGCTACAAGCTAATGAGTTCGCTAACTTCAGTGCTATTTGCACCGCGACCGTTAAGTTGCCCGACTTCAGACAATTCAACCCACGCCCGTGGCTTTGACACATCAGAGCCCAAGAGCCGATAATGAGCTATGAAAAAACGCCTGGTAATTGCAGGAGGTCATTACTGAGTATAACAGTCTGACTCATGGTGTCATCTTACAAAGAACGCTAAAATCATCACACAGCAACACTCAAAGGTAGCTAAATAAAATGCAATACAAGTACCAATACAAGTTTAAAATACAATTTAAAGAATGATTTTAACATATTCCCATAGTGCATTTTGTCCCAGCAAAGCATTTAATTGGAGAACGCGCGGCATAGAAATTGGATGGATGGCTGCCGAGGCGCTGCAACGCTGAATCTGTCCACCAGAGGGAGCCAGACGAGCCATGAGAGAAGCTGACATCAAGGGAGCGCCCCGGGAGGCGAGACCAATGAAATTCTTTCCTGGGACGAAATGCAAAATGTTTTTATATATAAAGTTAATATAATAAATCCATGACTTACGGACGATTAACGGCTAAGTTGTCCCAAATATATCACCAGACAGACTACTGTTTTAATTGGATAGATGTTTTGAGTGATTTTTTTGGGGGGGGGATCTTGTCTTTCTTTCTCTCCAGGGAGCCCCGCCGTCCAACCAGCCTGCTCTCCGCCGACTGCAGCAGCTCGGCTCTGCCTCCGGGTAAAGACGACGAGCCTTTACCTTCTGCCGTGGAGACCCTGCCGCTG
This sequence comes from Oostethus manadensis, assembly GCA_024372805.1. Taxonomy (NCBI): domain Eukaryota; kingdom Metazoa; phylum Chordata; class Actinopteri; order Syngnathiformes; family Syngnathidae; genus Oostethus; species Oostethus manadensis. The sequence continues at coordinate 332,554 of QODF01000323.1, forward strand.
CGACTGATGCAGCAGGACTGCACCGCCGTCAAAACGCTCCTTTTAAGACTGAGGCGCACCCTGCAGGAGGTGGGGTTGTCACATCAGTGCTGAACTATTAGATTGCACTTCCTTAGCCTCCTTTTACTACACTTGCAGGGGCCTTTCGGGTTGTAAAAGCAGTAAGTTGTTTGAAGCAGCGAGGCAACGGGGTTAGGGATATATGTAGTGATTACATCTGGACACATTCATCGAGTGGTTTTTTTTGTTTTTAATTAGCTTGATTTCAGCTCCATTAAATCACACCCGCTCGCTCTCTCTCTCTTTATCACCTTTTGTAATTTAATCAGTATTGAGATAAGACTTTGCTTTTAAATTGCATTTGAAGCAAGTGTACTTCCCCCGCCCAACCAATTCGTCTTGGAAGATACTTTAACATGTATACAAGAAAATATACGCTCTGGTTAAATTTGTTTTCATTTACATCAAAAACAAAGTCGCTGGGGATCGGTAAAGTCTCCGGATCAGTTCAACAACAGAAAAAAAGAAAACGTTCTGGTGGAGATGGATACTTCAAGATCGCTCATTCGCACATTTCACTGTCAATCAAAAAGGGATTCCGCCTCAGGTAGATCTTCCAATCATCATGCAGAAGCCGAGCGTCCGGGCCAGCCCGCTCCCCCCATAAACCCCCCAGAGACGCTGAGCGCCTGTTGGGCGGGACAAAACCCAGCATTTATCCAAAGTCCAGTTAGTAGTAGTCAGTTGACGCTCAGCGCCCGAGTGTATTAAAAAAAAAAAAGGCTGTAGGGCTGCAAAGAGAAGGAAGTGGCGTCAGTTACCTGTGATAATTATGTGATTCTGTCCAAACGAGGAAGGCATTCTAGCACATATTTAGTCAAGGAAATGTACACACCGCAGTACATAATCCAACACTTTTATTTGACGCTACAAATAATAACATTCCGACTAATACCTTTAACGCTATCTAAGTGCAACAAGACATTTACGTCGCAAAACGGTAGGAGAAGCTTCAGTTTGTCCCCCGAGGAGCATCCATTAGCATTGTGTCGTCGTAAACAGGGGACCGGCCTGCACCAAATATACCTTTAATACACACGCTCACAAAAAATAGGAATAAAAGCCTGAGCCGGCCCCGGCCACACGGTGGAACTTTCAGCGCCTCTCAGCTAAGATCAAAGCTCGCCGAGAAGACCTTTTTGCGAATTACCGTCTGCATGGCTCTCTCCCTCGCTGTTTACCCGCGGAGACACGAAAACGATGAACCGATAATTAGGAGTGAGAGACAGAAGGGAGGGAGAGAGGGCGAAACAGCGGAAGCTACACCGCCCTCCATTTGTGCAGCGTGCGACCCGCCTACATGCCTGCAGTCATGGCCAGACGCTGTGAGAATTACCCGCAAATACACATTTTCACAAAGTCTGCTGCTTTGGTTTTTATGATGGCAATTTGCATATGCTCCAGAATGTTACAAAGAATGATAAGACGCTCGCCAATTAACTTCAAGGTCCCTCTTTGTCATGAAAATGAACTTAATCCCCCCAAAACATTTCCACTGCATTTCAGCCCTCACTCCTGAGGACTGCCGTAAAACCGTTTTCTCTGATGAATCCTCTTGCTGATTGTTTGAAGGAGAAAAGGTGAGCGCCGCAATCAGTCCTGTGTCATGCATGCTGAAATCATTCACGTGCCTAAGAACACAGCCATGGGTAAAGAATGGTACTTTCCCAACCATCCAAGAACAGGTTGGCGACAAACAATGGCTTTTCCCAGGACAAAGCACCTTCAAATAAGGCAAACATGATAACCAATTGATAATGCGTCCATGGCCAGGCAACTCCCAAGCCTTAATCTCTTTGAGAACTTTTGTTCAGTGCAGGTGGACTAACAAAAGCCTACAAAATCTGACAAACCTCCAAGCAGTGATTACGCAATAACGGGCTGCCGTAAGTTAGAATGCGGCACGGAAGTGAACCGACAGCATGCCACGGTGAATTGACAACAAAGGCTGTACACACAACGTCCGATAAGAACTTCAGCAGGATTTCTTAGGTTGTAAAACCGTTAAAATGTCAGAAAGGCCTCTGATCAGAGAGATCTGCAAAAATGATTTACAATGGTGAAGGTTATTAAAGAAACAACTGTGCGCTTCAAACATGGGTCCTTCACTCTATCACAGTTGTCAAAAATTAAGTATTAAATGGCCGCTGTTTGGTACTATGGCCTGTTATTAGTCAAAAATTTGATTTTCAAATTTCAATTTTTACGTTTTTGAAAGACAAGTCATATGTAGTAACCTGGCCAGCGTGCATCAGTAATGTTACACTGAATGGAGTCAGCCATGGTATGTACGACATAACTGGGTGAAAAGAAGCTCTCCTATTCCGTGTGGAAGTGGTAAGCTTTTGGCTTCTTACTATGTCCTTTTTCCTCAGGCCTGTTGATACACTTTGAGTTTAAAATAAGTAAGTAGCCTCCGCACATTTGAAGTGGAAACCATGCCGGAGAGTGTGTGTGTAATACGGCTGGTTAAACAGTAGCCCACCAGAAAAGTTACCGTCATCCCTGTCTTCGTCCTCCTCCTTCCGCACTAAAATACGCCCAAACTTTTTGTTGTCGCTCCCACTGCCACTACAGCCCCAAGGCTAATCAGCCCCCGAGTCTGTGCTGTCACACAGCAGTCCAGCCCCCCCAAAACCCAGGGGCCCTCTGTGGCCCTCCTGACACTCCTACATGCTGCCCAGATGCCCCGGCAGACCTGGGCAAAAATCGCTAGATCGATCGGCTTCAACCTGAAAGCCGCATTGCATGCACTTTTCCCTTGCGTTCTTCATGCCGGGGGTGCGCAAGGAGCACCAAATGACTGCTCCGAAGCACACAAGATGTCGCAAGACGGTATTATACACTGCATAAGTAGCGACTTATACACCGAAAATTAAGGTAATCTGTTGAAGACACCCACAAATATTAATGGAAAATACATTTTTTTTTAAATAGTTTTCTCTTTGGTTGCTGAGGTTCTCTTTGGATGCTGAGGTTCTCTTTGGGTGTGACCAGGATAGACAGGATCATGAATGAGCACATCAGAGGGACAGCACACATTAGAGGTTTTGGAGATAAAGTCAAAGAGGCCAGACAGAGATGTTTTGGACTGGTCTGGAGGAGAAATTGTGAAGGATGCTGAGTTTTGAAGGCCTAGAGGAAGACCAAAGAGGAGGTTTATGGATGTAGTGAAAGAGGACATGGAGGTAGTTGGAGTGAGAGAAAAGGATGCAGAAGACAGAGTTAGATGGAGACAATTGATTCGCTGTGGCGACCCCTGATGGGATAAGCCGAAAGGATTAGAAGACATTTTTTTTAAAGTTGCACATGTGGTTGAATTGGCCCCTTTTATCTTTGGCCCCGTGGCGGGTTCTTTAGGATCACACTCAAAAGAAAATGTATAGTGAGTGAGTCAGCAATGCATGAGGTGCTTTGTTTGGCCATTTTGCGGAACCTTTTACGGGGAAAACGTAGACAGTGTAGAAAAACCAAGACAATCTCTTGTCAAAAAACGAGTCATATGTAAAGCGGGGCGCACGGAATTTGAGCTCTGACTGTAGTTAAGGTTTCAATCGCGCGTGGATTTAAAGTCAGGTTTGTGTTAACAGTATTTTTTCCGACCCATTATGAGTTGTTGAGGGCAAATGTGCTAATGTTTCACATGTTCACATCTCTTCTGTCTATCCAACATGGATTTTTGGTTACCTGTGGGACCCCCTGTCTGCTCCTTAATGCCCCCCCCCTCCCAGCAGTTAATTCCGTCGGGTGCCCCGGAAGAACATTTCTAAAATGCCGTGATCCATGAGTTGCTTGATTGGTGCCTAATACATCCAATCCCCATTTGTCACTGTCAGCTGTGGATCCAAGCATAACGGTCTGATGGTGCCGTTTGGTTACAGCATACTCTCAGTCTTGCAGGGGGGGGGGGTCTGCTTCTATCCATCCCAGTGACTCCTAACCTCCCCCGAGGCAGCTGCTTGACTGGTGGAGGCGACTCATTCTGGCTCCTTCTTCTTCTTTTCATCCTTGTCAATTTAGCTGCGGATGGTAACGTTTGTTTGTGTCATTTGAGGGGCTGAAACAGACTCGCTGTTTGGAAATGACCACATTTCGAAATGACCACACCCCTCACATGTGACGCCGATCAAAGCGGCGCGTCAAACATCAAAACCTGCTTTACTTTTAAGGCCATTCATCATCTTCTGGCTTTTTTTTTTGCCTCCGGGTAGTGCAAGTCATTACGTTGTAGCTCTCAGGCTGTTGCCCAACCCCTTCCCCTCCCGTATCCCGAATCTTTCTTTTGCTTGAACCGCATCTAATTGGCGGGAGAGTCTTGCTATACAAAGCCTATGGGACTGGAGTGACCTTAAAGCCAATGTGTTTGTGTTTTGAAAAGGCGGAAAGATAGACGGAGGACAGCTCGCCTTGTCTCCCTCCGTGAGGACGGGCATTGATCACCAATGGCACATTTAGGGCCACGTCACACCTATAATACTGGGAGTTATTGCCTTTTTTTTCTTAAAGGTCAGCGTACCTAATAAAGCACCGCTTTTATGCCAGTCCAAGAATTGACGTGTCTCACAGGTACCTTTTTAAAAGGTGGATGTTGCCAAAATATGTCCAAGTCTAAGAGTTGTAGCTTTGATGGCTTCTTTTTTTATATATATATATATTTTTTTAATATCAAATTGGCCCGTAGATCAGTTCAGTTTTCATCATGTGACCCTCGCTGGTAAAAGGTGTCCCACAATCCTAAATGCCATTCCATTCCATTTTCTTCCGCTTATCCGGGTCCGGGTCCGGGTCGCGGGGGCAGCAGTTTTAGTAGGGAAGTCCAGACTTCCCCGGCGACCTCTTCCAGCTCCATCGGGAGGACACCAAGGCGTTCCCAGGCCCGCTTAGAGACATAGTCCCTCCAGCGTGTCCTAGGTCTTCCCCGGGGCCTTCTCCCGCCCGGGCATGCCCGAAACACCTTACCAGGGAGGCGCCCGGGAGGCTTTCGGACTAGATGCCCGAGCCACCTCAACTGGCTCCTCTCGATGTGAAGGAGCAGCGGCTCTACTCTGAGCTCCTCCCGGATGGCCGAGCTCCTCACCCTATCTCTTAGGGTGAGTCCAGCCACCCTACGAAGGAAACTCATTTCCGCCGCTTGTATCCGCGATCTCATTCTTTCGGTCATGACCCATAACTCATGACCATAGGTGAGGGTGGGAACGTAGATCGATCGGTAAACAGAGAGCTTTGCCTTCCGGCTCAGCTCTCTCTTCACCACGACGGTCCGGTACAGCGACCGCATTACTGCAGATGCTGCACCGATCCGTCTGTCAATCTCACGCTCCAACCTTCCCTTACTCGTGAACAAGAACCCGAGATACTTGAACTCCTCCACCTGAGGCAAGACCTCACTCCCAACCCGGAGGGTACAGTCCACCCGTTTCCGACTGAAAACCATGGCCTCGGACTGGGGGTGCTGAGTCTCACCCCACTCATCCCAGTCCAATCTAAATGCAATAATCGAAATACAATTCAAATTGCCAATTGTCCTTAAAAGCACGTCAAGAGCCAATAATAAATCAAAACAGCAGAAACAGAGACATATACAGTGGAACCCCCGGATGCAAAATTAATTTGTTCCAAAAGGGGTTTTGTAAGCTGAATTTTTTTGTAACCCGAGCAACATTTAACATGTAAATTGGCTAATTCGTTCCACTGACCTGGAAGACCCCTCATACAGTGGGGGGAAAAAAAACTGTTCTGCTGTTTAATATTGTACAAACGAGTATTGTAATACAAATGTAATGTAGCAATAAAACTTGAAATACAATGTATATTGAGTTAAAATTCTAAACATATAAAACAAAGCCATAGGCAGCCCTGCAGCTTTACATACCCGAGTTTTTGTTACTCGGGTATACTCGACATGCATGTCAGAAAAGAGGTCAGCAGATCGTACAAATGACACGTTGGCCTTACGGACGACCCAGGAAATCGTACAAAGTGTGTAGGAGCCGGTGTGACCGACCGGTTGTGACCCGGGCTTTAGACTAACAGCAGTGACTGTGCCTTTCCCATTTGTCGATTGTGCTCAACTATGTAACGTCTTATCTTACAGAGCACAGAGACGAGTCCTGCCGGCAGTCTACAGTCTCTACCCATAAGCCCTTGCAGTGAGAAGTCCCTCCCATTAAAGGTAAACCCATGACTCTATACGGCACGAACTGATGCATGCAAACACACACATTGTCCTCAGCATAGCCTACCAGTGTAATTACAGTGGAAAGAAAGCCGACAGTGTTTTAAGTAACATCTTAACATTCGCAACTGCCATATACTGTAAGTGTTAAACATTCCGAGTTGACTACAGAGAGGAAGAGGATTACTGTCCCCTAGTGGTGTATTGTAGGTGTCTGTGAGATTAGTTAGTATAAGTGACTAAATGATTTTATCTATGTAATTAACCAGCCAGTGAGATAAATTTCCCAAAGAAAAAGCAAAAATACACCTATGGAGTCGCAGGCCCAAAGACGAACCTACTAATATAAATATAAAGAATATATACAGTATATTTTGCATATTTATGAATATGAGCGATTGACTGGCGACCAGTCCGGGGTGTACCCCGCCACTCGCCCGAAGCATAGCCTAGTGAGGATAAGCGGCACACAAAATGGATGGATGGCTGGATGGAGTATTTACGCGCCGTTCTTCTTCTGCAGAAGATTTTAATCATTGTCAGTTCAGGACAAATATGATCTGGATTGTTGCTGTTCTAGCCAGGCTTTCCACACGGACTGATGAAGTCCGCTCGGATTAGAGGCGGAATGTTTTTAATGCTAAGACAACCTGAGCTGTCCTTTTGTGATTGGAGCTTTGTTAGAGGTATTCTTTCAGAAAATTTAGTTGGAAGAACAAATTCCACTCCCTTTTTGGAGTCCTTCGAGGAAGTACTAGAGAGTGCTCCCTCGGGGGATTCCCTTGTTCTGCTGGGTGACTTCAACACTCATGTTGGCAACGACTGTGAGACCTGGAGAGGTGTGATTGGGAGGAACGGCCCCCCTGATCTTAACCCGAGTGGTGTCTTGTTATTGGACTTCTGTGCTCGTCATGGATTGTCTATAACGAACACCATGTTCAAGCATAAGGGTGTTCACATGTGCACCAGGACACCCTGGGCCGCAGTCCGATGATTGACTTTGTGGTTGTGTCGTCGGACTTGCGGCCACATGTTTTGGACACTCGGGTAAGGAGAGGGGCGGAGCTGTCAACTGATCACCACCTGGTGGTGAGTTGGTTCCGATAGTGGAGGAGGATGCCGGTCAGACCTGGCAGACCCAAACACATTGTGAGGGTCTGCGAGGAACACCTGGCAGAGTCCCCTGTCAGAAGGAGTTTCAACTCCCACCTGCGGGAGAGCTTTGACCATGTTCCGAGGGAGGCAGCGAACATTGAATCTGAGTCGGCGATTTCATGCCTTTCTTGTCGATGCGGCCGATCGGAGCTGTGGTCGGTGCCTGTCGTGGTGGTAATCCCAGAACTCGTTGGTGGACACCAGTGGTGAGGGATGCCGTCAAGCTGAAGAAAGAGTCCTATCAAGCCGTCTTGGCCCATGGCATTCTGGAGGCAGCTGACAGGTACCGGAAGGCCAAGCGGTCTGCAGCCATGGCGGTCGCTGAGGCAAAAACCCGGTCATGGGAGGAGTTCCGAGAGGTGCCCCTGGACTGGCAGACCGGGGTGGTGGTCCTGCTTTTCAAGAAGGGGGACCGGAGGGTGTGTTCTAACTAACGTGGTATCAAACTCCTCAGCCTTTTGGGTAAGGTCTATTCAGGGGTTCTGGAGAGGAGAATCCGCCGGATAGTCGAATCTCGGATTCACGAGGAGCAGTGTGGTTTGTCTACATGTGTTTTGTGGACTTGGAGAAGGCATTCGACCGTGTTCCTCTGGGAATACTGTGGGAAGTGCTCCGGGAATATGGGGTATCGGACCACCTAATCCAGGCGGTTAGTTCCCTGTATGACCGGTGTCAGAGTTTGGTTCGCATTGCCGACAATAAGTCGGACCCGTTTCCAGTGAGGGTTGGACTCTGCCAGGGCTGCCCTTTGTCACCGATTCTGTTCACTACTTTCACGGACAGAAATTCTAGGCGCAGCCAGGGCGTTGAGGGGTTTCAGTTTGGTGGCCGCAGGATTCGATCTCTGCTTTTTGCAGATGATGTGGTCCTGTTGGCTTCATCGAGCAGTGACCTTCAACTCTCACTGGATCGGTTCGCAGCTGAGTGTGAAGCGGCTAGGATGAGAATCAGCACCTCCAAGTCCTAGTCCATGGTTCTCCCCCGGGAAAGGGTGGAGTGCCATCTGCGGGTCGGGGATGAGGTCCTGCCTCAAGTGGGGGAGTTTAAGTCTTGTTCACGAGTGATGGAAGGATGGAACGCGAGATGTACCGGTCTGTCATGGTGAAAAGAGAGCTGAGCCAAAAGCCAAAGCTCTCGATTTACCGGTCGATCTACTTTCCTACCCTCACCTGTGGTCATGAGCTTTGGGTAGTGACCGAAAGAACAAGATCGCGGGTACAAGCGGCGGAAATGAGTTTTCTCCGCAGGGTGGCTGGGCTCTCCCTTAGAGATAGGGTGAGAAGCTCTGTCATCTGGGAGAGACTCGGAGTAGAACCGCTGCTCCTCCGCATCGAGAGAAGTCAGATGAGGTGGCTCGGGCATCTGGTTAGGATGACTCCCGAACGCCTCCCCGGGGAGGTGTTCAGGGAACACCCAACCGGTAGGAGGCCTCGGGGAAGACCCAGGACACGTTGGAGAGACTATGTCTCTCAGCTGGCCTGGGAACGCCTCGGCATCGGCTGGGAAGAGCTGGAAGAAGTGGCCGGGGAGAGGGAAGTCTGGGTTTCCCTGCTTAGGTTGCTGCCCCCGCGACCCGACCTCGGATAAGCGGAAGAAAATGGATGGATGGATGGAACAAATTCCACGACATTTGGGCTGTACTTTTTGTTGAACGCCTCAATAGCTTGAACTTCATACTAGTTACACACAATGTAGAACAGGGGTCCTCAGTTAGACATTTTTAATATATACTGTATATATTATACTGTATATATTATACATACAGTATAGACATATTATACTGGTTTTGGCTGCCTTTCAGCTTTATTTTGAAGTTCAAAAAAAGCTGTTGAACTACCTCGCTGTGCCCGGACTCCTCTGTCATGGTGCTAGGAGCTCACATGGGAAGTGCTGCTCTAACATCTGGTTGTAGTAAGCCACACCTCAAATGGATGTATAAGCATGTCAAATGATTAGTCCAACCTTAAAAATATTGTAATGGCGGCCGAATAATTCCACGTCAGGATGGCTGTCATTCAGTTGGCCGTTTATGAACTTAAACCAGCATGCTGAACACCACTGCCATCAATAGCCCACACGCTAAACAGCAACCTTCAAGATAATACTGTATACCCATCTCAACAGTATTTTCCATGGCCATTTTTTTTTCTATTCTTACGGGGCCCCTACAAGGACATAAGGATATGAAAACAGTGCTTAGCAGTAAATATGGCTTTGATGTAAGTGACAGACAACCTAAAAAGGTTCTGCAGCCAACGAGGGCTCTGTCGTCGTAAAGCAAATCCGGATCTTGGTGTCCTGGTTGATTTAATTCGTTTTGCCTTCCTTCGCAAAACTTTTGAGTTCCCTTGCAATTGGTATTTTTTTTAATTTATTTTTTACCCATCAAGGTTTTTTCTCCACGTCCCTTTCGGGGCTCCGTACATTCTGCCTTTTATTGGATGAATTTTTATTTTCATAACAGACCTGACTTACAGAGGTTTGTCACAAGAGCCAAACAACATTGGCTTGGTCTTCTGTGTAATAAAAAAAGACAAAAACATCAATTATTCACATTATTTTTAATGATTCGGACAGCTCGTTTAATAACCATATTTCAATTCCGCCCCTAATGAGGATAAGCGGCATAGAAAATGGATGGATGGAAATTCATGTTTGCAAGAAAAATCGATATTATTAAAAAATCGGGGTCGGATGCCAAAAAATGTGGATCGGGACATCCCTGCTGTATATATTTTCATATGATACCATTCACCCCAAGTGGGATTTGAACTGTAATATTTACATGGTGACTTCTGCCGAGTGGGTTCATTGGGTCTATCTATTGAAGACCACCATTCTCCCCCGAGTCAAGTTAAAATGCCATAAACGCAGAGATCAGCCGAGTCCAACCAAGGGTTGGTGCAAAGGGCAGTCTCGTAGCGTAAACTCGCTCCTAATGACCCATGAGTGCCTTTTGTGTTTAGTTTAACACAATCTGCGCCACTCCATTGGCGTGCCGTGGAATAAAGCAACCAGAGAATTTGCCGCACAAATGAGCTAGTCACAGAATGTGATCAGCTGCACTTAAAAAAAAAAAACCTCCAACAATTAGTTTCACACAGTTTCACAGCGCACTTGTATGTGCTGCCCTCTTTACTGACCCACATGGCGTCGCGGTGGCTGAAATTTAGGCTGCCACACAGCTTGAAGACTCACGTGCTTCGCACTCACACGGAGGGACGCAGGGCAGGAAGCTGATTAGAAAAAAGTGACACGCAGCGAGAGCTAATTACCTACTGTATGTTGGGACAAAAGTATGGCATTTAACTCCGGTCGAGGCTTTGGACAAGAGAACAACGGCTTGTCTAGACCACTTTGCATGTGATATTACGATGACGGGCCGCACGGTGGATGAGTGGGTAGCATGTTGGCCTCACAGTCAGGAGGTTCAGGGTTGGAATCTCCGTTGGGCATCTCTGTGTGGAGTTTGCATGTTTTCCCCGTGCGTGCGTGGGTTTTTTCCGGGTACTCCAGTTTTTTCCCACATTCCAAAAACATGCATGTTAGGTTAATTGGCAACACTAAATTGTCCATTAGAGTATGAATGTTTGTATGTCTGCCCTGCAATTGACTGGCGACCAGTCCAGGGTGTACCCCGCCTCCCACCCAAAGTCAGCTGGGATAGCTGTGATGCACTTATGTCCCCCAGTTGGGTGCATGAGAGAACATAATTGAGAACCATTGCCTTAAGGTGTGTACCAAATTTAGTGGCAGCACTTTTCTGTGAGCCCGAGGGGGTTATTATTACTGTACACAGAGAATTGTTAAACAGGTATTAAAAAAAACTTGTGATTAAGTAAGTGTTTTTCCAAACAGTGCTTGTAATGTGGCTAGTTAAGCAATTGCCTACCAAACAAATCATTCATTTTCGTTGAAATGCCTCATAATTTCTTCATCACACACTTTGTCAGTGTCTTTCTCTCTTTTGTTGATGCTGATGCTGAAAATTAGCCCATCATCTTGTGCTGTCCTCTTCATCACGCACTAGTCCAGCTTTTTGAAAACATTACAAAAAAAGACAGATTATAAACCATTGATGAGACGTGAGATGCTTATTTCATCGGGTTCAGTCGCATTTCTACACTTGATCACACCTACATAAGATTTGTCAGATTAAAACAAGATGGCCCCATATGACTTCATGATATCAGCATCCAATTCACTGTTTCATGAAGCCGCACTCTGATAATTGTAGTTTTCTTTTTTAAAAAATATGCATTAGAATTTCTTTATGCATGTTCAGCTGTAATTGTGAAACTCTGAAAGAGTGAGAATGATGACACGATAGAAGGGCAACGTAACTCCCGGTCCATGTTGCCGTTTTGTTTAGCTAGCTATTAGGATGCTAATAAGGCATCCATCCATCCCTTTTCTTTATTAGGGTCGCGGGTATGCTGGAGCCTTGGACTGGTCGCCAGTCAGTTGCAGGGCATACACACAAACACTCACATTCACACTCTAACGGACAATTTAGAGTCACCAATTAACCTAACCCCCATGGTTTTGGAATGTGGGAGGCAACCGGTGTATCCGGGGAAAACATGCAAACTCCACACAGAGATGCCCAACGGAGATTCGAACTCTGATTTCCCAACTGTGTGGCCAACATGCTAACCAAATAACCACCGTGCAGCGACAGTTTGTGATATTACATTAAGAACGCAGTCGGACTTGTGTAGTGTATTAACAACACGATATAACGCTGACAGGAGAATGCAAACACCATGAGGCAAAATTGTGGCATACATTTTTGGCGTTCACCAAAAAACCACGCTAACCAGGGCGGACGCTAACCGAGGTGCCATCTTACTGTACGCTGCAGAATCACGATTCACTCAATAATACCTGAGAATGGTTGAGAGTGTTGGTCATCTGTATCGGTAAAAGTTGAGTAGTTTTACTTTATTTTAGTTGCATTTGACATTGGTGAACTGCTTTTTACACTTACATGAGGGGTAAGGATGTCCGAAAATGACTTTCCTGCACATTTAAGAAAGGTTGCATGATAGCGGCTGGTAAATTAATTGACTTGAATTCCTCTGTGGGGGAAAAAAGCCCCAAAAAGGCCATATATTAATCTGGTGGACTGAATTGTGTACAATGGTGGAGTGGCTGAAATATCCGGCATGCCTTGGAGGAAGAGTGAGGGGGTACCACAAGGTGTGGGAAGATTTGTCAGCGGCAAGTGATGGATTGAGGATGAGCGGCCGTGACGAAAGAGTTGGCAATGCTGAGACCCGGACGTTGTTTTAAACGAGTCTGACAGATTGACTCGGTCGTGGACGAGGGAGAGAAAATGAACGAGTGCTGGGTTTAAATGGAGCGCGGGAAGGAAAGGGGAGGGCGAAAGGATGGATTGAAAGATGGGGCGAGATGAACGGAATCGGTCCCGGCACTTCAGAAAACGTCTTTGACGGAGTAAAAATAATCTCTGCGAGCCACCTGAGAGCGGCTGCGGTGTCACACAGCGTCCCACTTCAGAGTTTTTTTTGTCCTAGTTACAACGTTTTAGAGCATTTGAACACAGAAACTAAAGATCGCCGCTGGTTTTACACGCAGTGCGTTCCGAGGACCCTTCGAGGACAGCCACAAAGATTTGACATTAGTGTACGTTCACCTTTTTGTTTCAAGGGAACCTCTTTTTATAGCGAGGCATTCATCATGGTGTCAGATGCCGCAAAATTAGAAATTAATAATGTATGATAGAAGGTACGCCTCACATAAGATGCACACTTTTAAAGACATGCACACACATGCAAAAGAAGTTTTCACAAGGGCACATCTTTTTTTTGCAAATGGGAGGGACTCTCTATATACCGTGCTGACCCAAATATAAGACGACCTCCACGTCGCAGCGTGGGCTTTACAGTAGTACACAGAAAGATTTTTTTCAACTTTTGATAAAGTAAGCCATTTTTCCAAACGGAGCCAAACTTTGTGTGCAACACGGCTGGTTAAACAGTAGCCTACCAAAGAAGTCATTCATTGCGTCTTCGTCCTCCTGATAGGAACTCAAACCACTAAAGTTGTTCTTGAACGGCCTCATAATTCCTTCGTCACACACTTTGTCAGTCTCTCTCTCTCTTTTGTTGTCACTCTAATCTAGATGCAAATTAGCCCTTTAGTTTGAGTTGTCTTCCTCATCACGCAGTAGTCCAGCCTTTCCAACCCCATCGCTTTTGACACACTTTTAACCTCGTAATCGTCAGGGTTTCCCATAGGATTTTTTTTTTAAAGCTGTGGTGGTGGGCTGGATGGGACTGCCGCCTCTTTGACAAATAGAAATTATTTTATGACTTATTTATTTACTTATTTAACTTTTTTCAACCACCAGCAGCACCAAGAATCAAATCTGTTAATTTCAAGTTCAAAGTTGGTGAGCGCACTTAAAGTGAGAGTCTAAAATCTTGAGCCTCCTTTTGTTACCTGACCTAATTTGTCCGATAGTACTACGTGACTATTTGTACTGTACTGAACTCTATGCCAGTAAAATTCTGGTACATTTGTGACGTTTTTTGTCTCTTAATACTTTGACTTTTTACTCGTAAAGTTACAGCAAATGTTCAATTTCTGTTGTGTTTTGTTTTTCTTTTTTCAATTTTTTCAACTTTTCTCATAACTGTGACTTTATTCTGCTAATATTGTAACCTTTTCCGCAACCTAATTTTTTCTTTTTTGGGTTAGATTACAACTTTTTTCTCCTAATTTATTGATTTTATTTTCCTGAAATTACCGCAGATTTTTCCATTGTTGCCGTTTCCCTAAAGTTTCTTGTTAAATTGTATTTTTAGAATAAGCAGCAGGCCAACAAATCACCCGGACCGCGCTTGGAACACCCCTGTCGTAAAGCAAGATATGTTACATATATTTTAAGAAGAAACTAAATTAAAATAAATAGAAATTTAGAAACGTCCGAGTCCTTGCAGTCCAAACAGAAGCTGCAGTAATTCTACACTTGATCAAAGTTTCCAAACATTTGTCAGATCAAAACACAATCTTTGCATAAGACTTTCAAACGTGATATTTGCCCCCAAGCCGCCCTTTAAGCATAATGGGAACTGTGGTTCTTTCAGCCATAAATTAGCCGCATCACTCATACACAGGAAATGACGGTAAGTCGTTTGATGACTCTCATTTATTGATCATCACAACTCCTCCGTTTGCCGTCTTGCTAGCAACCTTCAGAACCCCCTTTCCCAGCGGGTCTCTGTGTCAACACGGCATCTCTGCAGATTACTGGTGTATGTGAGTGACCAGAAGAAAAGCTAGCCTGGGGGAGAAGTCGTTTGGCGCCACCTATTGGTTTGCATATATAAATCTCCAGAGCCTGTAACTGTGAAAAGTCTTTTCAGACTGGTTTTCAAGGGGGAAAATACCGTCTCGTGTTCGGGTCAATACCGTGTTTGTGTTTTGACTTCTTTGTTTTTTTTCCTTCTTCTTTTGATATGAGCTGGTGGGTCGAAATGAAAAGCCCTAATAATAAAAAGGTGAAAAGGCTTTTTGCATCTCAGTTATTTATTACGCCTTCCGTTTGGACTGAAAAAAAACAACAACAAAAACTTGAGAATGAACAGACTTTAAGAAAACATGATTGAGTGTATCTGCCCTTTTAGACGGGTTTTGGCCTTGAAAGACAACCTGAGTCATGGTTGGTCAGCAAGGCGGGTCAGCCTGCATTCGGGTCTACTGGGACTGGTCATCAGCCACAAACCGCCACTGTCATTCCATGAGACGCACGTTTGTACGCTTTGCTTGCATTCTCGTAATAGATAAATGAGGTAACCCATTAAAGGAAACACAGACGGAATAATGCATAATAATGCTCTCCGCCGTTGTCCGAGACTTTACCCCTCGAAAAGGAAGCTAACAAATGGAATAATTTCCGCTAACCCAAGGAACGTAATGCATCTCCGCAGCCTCTTCAGCCGGCTGCTGATTGCCAGCGCAGAGTGGCCTCAACCGCAGCACAAAAATCACATTAAGTGGATGCACTCCGGTGATTCTGATCAGATTTTCCCCTTCCCCCCCTGCTGAGGCTGTTCCAATCACATTATTTTAGATTCCCCTGCTCCACCTTACCGCCGCAGAACATTCACTATTCAGTTGAGGCATTCGAGTGCAAGAAACAGCACCTGACGGGCGAGGTGCGAAACCAAGGTCTGACATTGTAGTCACTCGATCCCATCCGGGCAACCTGGCGAGCGACATTACGTTCACGTGGTTTTGTTTGGATTCTGCAAAACAGTTTCTGTCAGTTTGTCGTGACGTTTGCTGTTGTTGTCAGTCCGCCCCAGAGGTGCGTATTCGTAACAAGAAGTCACGGACACACTAGGAGCAACAGCAAGTGTGAAATGCAGACTTATGATTTAGACTTGGGATTCATTTGCCCACGGCAAACATCAAACTTGAAGGAAACAGCAAAAAATGAAACGTGAGCAGTCATTTTACAGAAAAACTAAGAATATGAGGACAAAAAAGTTGTAATCTAACCGTAAAAAGTTGTCATTTTTGGAAAAAATAGGTTGTGGAAAAGGTTATAATGTTAGGAGAATAAAGTCAAAATATTACAAGAATAAAGTTATAATTACGAGGAAAAAAATAGAAAGTCAAAACATGAAGAGGAAAAGAAATTAACTTCTGTTATGAGTAAACTTATGACTAAATGAGTTAACTTAATGTTATGAGTAAAAACAACGTCATTTTAGTAACAGAGTTCATTTTTGTTTTTTAAAAATGTTGCAATATTAAGAAACAAACAAAACAATAAAATGTTGTAATTTTTGAATTATAAGGTTGGGAAAAAAAGTTAAAATATTGTGGGAATAAAGTCATAATATTACAATTAATGTATAATTTTTCTTTGTTTTATAATGTATAATCTCTGG
>QODF01000323.1:349848-373759 GCA_024372805.1 Oostethus manadensis
GATCGATCTACGTTCCCACCCTCACCTATGGTCATGAGTTATGGGTCATGACCGAAAGAATGAGATCGCGGATACAAGCGGCGGAAATGAGTTTCCTCCGTAGGGTGGCTGGACTCACCCTAAGAGATAGGGTGAGGAGCTCGGCCACCCGGGAGGAGCTCAGAGTAGAGCCGCTGCTCCTTCACATCGAGAGGAGCCAATCGAGGTGGCTCGGGCATCTAGTCCGGATGCCTCCCTGGTGAGGTGTTTCGGGCATGCCCGGTCGGGAGAAGGCCCCCGGGAAGACCTAGGACACGCTGACAGGACTATGTCTCACAGCTGGCCTTGGTATTATTTGGAACACTAGTGCACAACAATGTATTCATGCAGACTGACTTGTTGTAAGAACGCAAATGGACAACATGTCAGGGGTGGGCAAACTTTTTGACTCGTGGGCCACGTTAGGTAAAAATATTTGGGGCGGGGGGCTGTCCACACATGGGTGGTGACGGGTGGAGAGAATGACATACCTACTCACAGTGCCACCAAACGAAAGCCACACATCGCATCTATCAACTACTATCTCTGCATGCGCTTTAAAGTGTTGGTGTGGCTGCTCAGCTGTGCGTTACAATGGTCGTATTGTGGTTTACCAAATTTGCTAAGACCTTCCAATCATTCAAGTAAAAAAAGAAAAGAAGAAGTGTCCATCAGTCCAAAACATCTTTGTTGTAGAGGCGCCTTTGCTGAAGTCACTGTCAAAGCGGTGAACTTAATTGTCCCGCTCGACCCAAACCAGGCATCAAATCTTCGTGCATCTTATCAGTTTAGCCAGACAAGAACAACAAATGCAAACGTTTAGGATGAGATGATTATATTGCCTTGGATTGAGGGAAATGTGAGGGTAATTAGAGGGCGATGTTGAAGATCTCCAGTATGTTTCGCTTTAGTCTGCCCCTTGAATCTCTGTCCTTCACCTAGATGGCTCTCCCCGTGGGTTCCTCACATACCATCATAGTCTGCCTCAGGGCAACCCTGTCTCCCCCTGCCCTTTATCTCACATTTCCTTTCTTCTTGTGGTAAAGTCTCACATTTTTTGGCAGTTTTGCACATTTCTCCAGTTGGACTTTTGCTCTCAGTCCTTTCCTTTGTTGTAATCGCATCAGTTTGACTGATCAGGCTGCATTTTAAACCTCCTGGTAATTCAACATGTGCCTGTTGCCGTAGCTCCGTTGTCAGTTCTTCCTGCGGTCTTAGCATGACAAGGCTTTTGATAGTCCTGTAAACAAAAGTGAGCTTGGCAGGCTGGAACTGTTGCAAGGTTTTCAATTACACAAGGATAAAAGCATTTTTCAGTGCGAAACATCTCTGCAGTAAGCACACAAGTATGTCTGAAAGACCTGATATGACGTGTACTTAAGCACTTGTGACTTGTGTGCGCTTTTAAGAACTGGGACCTGGGAGGAGATGTGGGTGACATCAGCTAGCTGCGGTGTACTGTAGTGCTCGCAGCAGGTTAGCTGTGTAGAGAGTGGCCGACAGCAGCCCCTGTGTGTGAGTGTTCACTGCATGTATTCTGTGATTGTAAACAAAGTGATTGAAGTGCGTCGTGAATCTCTCCCCAACCACACAAAGAAAATGAAAATGTTCCTTGTGTCTAGGACTGGAGCAGAGAGGAGGCGTTGCTGCAGCAGCTGAAGGAGAAAGATGAGCTGATCCTCAGACTCCAAAGTGAACTGGTATGAATCTACTTAGTGCTAAACATGCACAAAACAGCCACAAGGATATTATGGATTTTTGAGGGAAAGTTGATGATGGTAGTGGAGGGCACAGCTGAACATTTAGGTACCAAATACCATCATCATATGTCGTTGTCTAGTTTGCGTAATTGGCCCTGACATTCTTTATGGGTGCTGCGTCAGCAAAAAAACAACAACATGAAAAGGAAATATTTAGAAATAGAAATGAGCTCTTTTCGTGTCACACTCGTTAAGGAGACGGATATGTGCTCTCATAATAAAGACCGGAAAGAGGAGTGCTGCAAGTCATTAAAAAAACAGCAACAAAAAACACCACCAGGGCTGTCCAAAGTGTGGCCTGGGGCCCATTTTCTGCTATTGGCAGTTTTTTTTATCGGACCTTGGCACATAAAAGAAAAAAAAAGAAACAAGAAATCTAACAAAAACAACAAGTAAAATTTAAGAGAGCAGTCATTTTACAGAAATAAAGTCAAAATATTAGAATAGAGTCATAATATTCATATGAAAATTGTAACATTACAAAAAAAATATGAATGAGAAAAAAAATTCAATTTTTTGGGAAAATTTAGTTGGGAAAATCAGAGAACAAAAGCAAAACATCGTGGGAATCATAATACAAGAATGACAGGAAAACAGAGTTGGAATATTTGTATAAAGAAAAACGAGCAAAAATGTAAAAAGTAGTGGAGAAAAAAAGATAATAACGCTGCAACACAAAGCTGGGATGCAGGCAGTTTTGTCTTGAAAAACATATACTTGTTAGCATATCTCCGCGGGTTTGTTTACAAAATGTAAAATATGAAAGCGGTGCATTTGACCTTTTCCGGCCGTCGCCGGGAAGAGTTTGGATTTCCCGGATGTCCACATCTCATTTGTTGGCATCACCGATGCCTCCTGCTACGTCTTCTTATCCTCCGGCACACCAGACGCTCCTTTCATTAAAATGTGTTCATGACCGTGGGCGAACGGTAGCGCCGCATCAATGGCTGGGAATGTTTCATCCCAGAGAACAATCTTTCTATTGACTTGGATGAACCTCTTCTTTCTAAGTAAGCCCAAAACATGCAAGTCCTTAACTTTGCCTTGAATAATTCAAGCGACTTGAGTGCTTCGGATTTATTTTAGTGCATAGAAATTAAGGAATTTTTTAAAAACTCCCCTTGACAAAAATATGGTTAAATTATAATCTTATGAAAATAACAACTATGACTTTTTAATGAGTACAAATGATATCTTGAAGCCCAATCACCCAAATCGCCAAATTTGGAGGCGTCCAATTGGATTATGGAGTACTTTTACCCAAACATTGTACACATAAATAACGTTAGGGTTTTTCTCCACCTACGAGGAAGATGTTGCATCCCCTCCAGAATTGCTCCGTGCAACAACAATATTGTTGTCACTTGTTTGTCGTCCACACGTCTGCAATTTGTCACTTGCTCTATTGAAGCAGCGCAAACGCAGACATAATGCCAGGCCTCGGCAGGATAATGTGCCAGCCTTACGTCTGCGCATAATGAGACGTGCCAGTCATCTCCACTGACTTGAATCTCATTTGGCATCTGTTTCTGATTTCTGCATCTCGAGCTCTTTCAGCTTCCCTTTTGAATGTTAAGAGCCTCTCCCCCCGTCTCATCCCAGGCTTTTACTTATGTTCGCGGTGTCACAGGTTGCCGGAATAGCAATGGCGACGCGGAGGGAAACAGAAAAGAACGTGAGGAACTCAGCCAATTACGTGTGTAATCACCCTGCTCTTAAGTCGAGTGTTCGTGCTCCTTGGGGAAAATACATGCAGCTCCTTGTACCTTGATGACTGGACTTGGTAACCAATCAAACGAGTGGCTACAGTGGCACGTTTGATAGAGCGTATTTCCTCATATAGCTCTGCATCCATCCATCCATCCATCATCAGCAGGGAAGCCCAGCCTTCCCTTTCACCGGCTACTTATCCCGAGGTGGTCCCGGCCCCCGTCACTTCCGAAAACATGGCGCCCGGCTCGTTGTTGTGGACTGACAAGGAGGCAGGATTGTTTATGAACGTTGATTTAGAACACAAATTCAACTAGACGCAAGAAAACATCGTCAGTTCTGAGGGCATCCATGCTGTTTCTCGTGTAAATACGGGTCGGGATTGTGACGTCACCGTATACGCCGGCGTTTGGAAACGCAAACCTCCGGTTGTTTGTGTCCGTACGCAAACGTATGACCCGAGTTTTCTCCAGATCCACACTTTGGCCGGAGGTTTTGAAAACCTTTGTTTTTAGTACCGTATATCTGCGGACCTGCCCACGTGTGGACGGGGCAATCGTCTCTCCAACATGACCTAAATCTTGCTCGAGGCCTCCTACCTCTCAGCTGTCCCCTGAACACATCCCCAGGAGGCATCCTAACCAGATGCTCGAGACACCTCACTCATCCGGCTCCTCTCAATGTGGTTCCACTCTGAAGTTCTCCCGGCTGACAGTTCTTCTCCCCTTATCTCTAAGGGAGAGCCCAGCCACCCTGGGGAGAAAACTCATTTCGGCCGCTTGCACCTGCAATCTTAGGTCACTTTCGATCACTACCCAGAGCTCCTGACCGTAGGTGAGGGTAGCAATGTCCATTGACTGGTAAATTGAAAGCTTTGCCTTTCAGCTCAGTTCCTGTTATATAGTGCCCTTAAAAGTATTGTCACGTTCCTTTCCTGTCGTCCTGTTCCAGTTCTGAAGCCTTTTCTGCCGATTTGGGAGTCAAATTCCTTGTTTGTGTACGCATACTTGGCCAATAAAACTGATGCTGAACATTCGCATTAAAAGCGTTCCAGTACACCTCTCTGCATCATCATTTCGGCCGCATGTACCCAGGATCTTGTCTTTTTGGTCACTCCCCAAAGCTCATGACCATAGGTGAGGGTAGGAACGTAGATCCACCGGTAAATCGAGAGCTTTGCCTTTCGTCTTAACTCCCTCTTCACCCCAACGGACCAATGCAGAGTCCGCATCACTGGAGACGCCACACCAATCCGCCTGTCCATCTCACGTTCCATCCTTCCCTCACTCGTGAACAAGACCTTAAGGTACATAGACTCCTCCACGTGGGGCAGGATCTCATCCCTGACCAGGACATGGCACTCCACCCTTTTCCGGGTGAGAACCATGGACTTGGAGGCGGTGATTCTCATCCCGGCCACTTCACACTCAGCTGCAAACCGATTCAGTGAGAGCTGAAGGTCACAGCTTGATGAAGCCAACAGGACCACATCATTTCCATCCATCAATCCATCCATTTTCTTCCGCTTATCCGAGGTCGGGTCGCCGGGGCAGCAGCCTAAGCAGGGAGGCCCAGACTTTACTCTCACCGGCCACTTCGTCCAGCTTTTCCCGACGAATCCCGAGGCGTTCCTAGGCCAGCCGAGAGACATAGTCTCTCCAACGTGTCCTGGGTCTTCCTTGAGGCCTCCTACTGGTCGGACGTGCCCATGAACACCTCCGCATGGAGTCTGAGGGGGCATCGTAACCAGATGCCCGAGCCACTTCATCTGGCTCCTCTCAGTGAGTCTCTCCCAGATAACTCATTCCAGCCGCTTGTTTTGGGAATATGGTGGGTTCAAAGCTAAACCGTGATGGCGGCAGCGGAGGTAACAAATTCGTTTTGAGGTGGTGTAAAAAGTTTGAGAACCACTGCATCAAAGTATTGCCTGTCGTGTGTGTGTATAATGCATTGTATCTATTCCTGCTCTTCCTGCGTTTGGTCGCGCACGTGTTCTTTGAGAAGGCACAGCGTCCGTAAAGCATATCTGCTATACGCAGCAGTTAACTTGTCAAACCCCGAATCACCGCCGCATTTCATTACTTACAATTGACGGAGGCGTCGGTTTCAGCGGGGTAGTTGCGGAGTGGAGAGGAAGAGCAGGGAAACCTTGCCTGCCGCTTGCCAAGTTTAAGTGCAGCAGCACTTTGAAGGAAAGGGCAACTCGTAGCCAAAAGCTCCGCCTGACTCTGTGTGTAAATCTGCCAGTGGAAACCTATTAATTATCTCCTACAAGGACCTGCATGCTGGCCTGGATGGCCATCACTTCGCCGCCACATTTGATGACGTTTCTACGCTGCCTTGCTGATGCATTTTGCTGAAGGACTTTGCCTCAAACGTAACATTCATTCATTCATTCATTTTCTATACCGCTTATCCTCATTAGGGTCGCGGGTATGCTGGAGCTGTGAAAAATCCTTGCTTTTCTTATGGTGAGTCTTGTAATGTTTTTATGATTCTTTTTTTTTTTATGAATCAGGGGGTGTCCAAACTTTTTCCAACCTGGGCTACATGGCAACAATGAAAAATGGGCCGCTTTGATCATTTGAAAAGCCACGCATGTAGCTAAAAAGTTCTATATAGAGTGAGGGAAAAAGTATTTGAACCCCAGCTGATTGTGTAAGTTTGCCGCTAACAAAGAAATGAACAGTCTATAATTTCAATGGTAGCTTTATTTGAACACTGAGAGACAACAATGACAAAAAAATCCAGAAAAATGCGTTTCAAAAAGAGTTATAAATGAATCTTATGAAGGAAATAAGTATTTGATCCCTTAGAAAAAGGTGCTTCAGTACTTGGTGGCAAAACCTTTGTTGGCAATCACAGAGGTCAGCCGGTTCTTGTAGTAGGCCACAAGGTTTGCACACATCTCAGGGGGATTTAGGCCAACTCCTCTTTGCAGATCCTCTCCAAGTCATTCATGTTTCGTGGCTGATGTTTGGCAACTCCAACCTTCAGCTCCCTCCACAGATTTTCTATGGGATTAAGGTCTGGAGACTGACTAGGCCACTCCAAGACCTTAATATGCTTCTTCTTGAGCCAATCTTTTGTGTTTTGGATCATTGTCATGCTGGAATACCCAACCACGACCCATCTCACCCAACACTTGACGGTACATGGCCCCATCCATCCTCCCTTTGATGCGGTGGAATTGTCCTGTCCCCTTGGCAGAAAAACACCCCCAAAGCATAATGTTTCCCCCTCCATATTTGACGGGGGGGACGGTGTTTTTGGAGTCGTCGGCAGCATTCCTCCTCCTCCAAACACGGCGAGTTGAGTTGATGCCAAAGAACTCAATTTTGGTATCATCTGACCACAACACTTTCACCCCGTCTTCCTCTGAATCAGTCAGATGTTCAGTGGCAAACTTCAAGCAGGCCTTTTATTGCTACGTGGCAAACAAGTTACCAGTAGGTGCAGTAGATTCTCAGAAAACAAACAAGACCAAAAAAAAAAAAAAATAGCAGTGTCTGCTATTGACTTTACAAACTCTAAACTATTTTGCACAAACTTTAAACTAAACTAATATTTCATTTGTTATAACTGCGACACATCTGTGTGGCATGGACTCAACCAACTCGCGGCACCTTTCAGCTGTTATTCCACTCCTACACTCCACAACATTCCACAATTCATTCACATTTCTCCGTTTTGCTTCACAAACAGCATTTCTGATGTCACCCCACAAGTTCTCCTTCTGATGAAGGTCCGGGGATTGGGCTGGCCACTCCATAACATGACAACAAGATGTTGCTGGGTTACTAGTGTGTTTGGGGTGATTGTCTTGTTGAAACAGCCATTTCAAGGGCATGTCCTCTTCAGCATAAGACAACATGACCTCTTCAACTATTTTGACTTATGCAAACTGATCCATGATCCCTGCTATGGGATAAATAGGCCCAACACCATAGTCATGATGCTTCACTGTCTTCATTGTGTACTGTGGCTGAAATTCAGAGTGTGGGGCTCTTCTCACAAACTATCCGTGGCCCTTGGACTCAAAAAGAACAATTTTTCTCTTACTTATTTTATTTTACTCTCATCAGTCCACAAAATGTACCTCCATTTCTCTTTAGGTGAGTTGATGTTCTTTTGCACATGCCTTTTTTTAACAGAGGCACTTTGCGGTGGAATCTTGTAAAGAGTTAAGCTTCACACAGATGTCTTCTGACTGTCACAGTACTTACAGGTAACGCCAGTTTGTCTTTGATCATCTTGGAGCTGATCACTGGCTGAACCTTTGGCATTCGGGTTATTCTTCCATCCAGTTTGATAGTTGTCTTCCGTTTTCTGCCAAGTGTTTCTGGTTTTGCTCTCCATTTTAAGGCATTGAAGATCATTTTAGCTGAAGAGCCAAACATTGTTTGCACCTCTTCATACTGTAAATTTTCCCCTCCCCAATCAACTTTTTAATCAAAGTATGCTGTTCTTCTGAACAATGTCTTGAACGCCCCATTGTCCTCAGGCTTTCGAAGATAAATGGAAGTTCAGCAAGTGCTGTTTTCATACTTAAATATGGACCACCTGATTCACACCTGTTTTTTTTCACTAAATTAATCACTGATTGAATGCCACACTGCTATTTTTTGAACACACCCTTTTCAACTAATTGGCCAAATGCACAGCCTCAAGAGCGTGCACATCATGAATGCTGGGTCTTGTTTGTTTTCTGACAATCTACTGCACCCACTGGTAACTGGTTTGCCATGTAGCACATATGGCAAATATAAAAATAACAGTACCTAAGTATTTTTATACTTATCAAAAATAACAGCACTTCATCTGGTTAGTCAAATTGGACTGCTATAATTCTGAACACTACTGTACATACAAGCGTTCCACAAAGGGTGAGAGTTCCCCCGCACAGGATCTCTACTTCTGATTGTGAAGCCTACACACTGGCAGGACCAGCCTTCCTGGGGAAACCCGCATGGGTGTCCACAATGTAGTCCATAGACTATTTGTGGGACACATGATTTTGCGGTCATATTTTTTCATGATATTTTTCTGAAAATGAATGTTGAAATCTCGTCGTGTTCTCGTGCACTTAATCGCGCATCGTCTGACGAGTCGAGACTCCCGTGACACCCCTTACAGATGCCCGGTACGTAAAAAGGAAATGGGGTACTTTCTCATCCGTGAACCACTCGCAGCATCCTTTCATTTGCTTGACAATTCCAATTAAGGTTAATGAACTTTTCCGTATCTCTCAGCCGCCGTTCCGCAGAGCCCAATTCTGTTCTCTAAGCCGTGATGAGCACAGGGGAGCAATGTCAGAGTGATTGGTTACCGGGTTGATAAAAGGCTCCTGGGGTAAATAGTGCAGAATTCAAGATACTTGCAACCGGGCCTTTTCTCAAACAACGCCGTGCAGATAAAATGAGCGTCTGCGATTCATCGCATTTTTCATTGCATCATGTCTGTATCCTAACAATCTCAAAGAAGGGCACTCAAGCCTTCTTCAAGTAACATCATAAGTCGCCTCGTAGCGAGCAAATGGCAGACATGACTAGAATGCGAGGCGCATCCACGGGTGTTATTATTATTATTGATTATTTTGCCCAGGCAAAAACCCGCAACCTTCTGTAAAAACAGCTCCAGTGACGAATCACCCACATAGATGATCTTTGATTTTTGTTTTCAGAGGTTCCCAAAGTGGCTTATGCCAGTCGCAGTAGGGGGTACGTGACTAAACATGAAAACAAATACGAGTGCGCCTAAACGCCTCGCAGCGCAAGGCGAAATGAGCCCAATGGATACGGCACACAAAGTTGTTCACTGCTGAGAGTGCATCATATGAGCAATTAAGTGCGTTTGGTGATTAATTTGTGCATTAAGAGTGTTTAGTTTGAAGATTTTACTCATATCGCTGTTCCAATCTGCGATGCTGCGGTGAGTGGTGATTGCCGCGAAAATGAGGCTTTGTCGTTGGTTGTGTGTATTTTTGTCGTGATTGTTACACTTTTCCCTTACATTTGGTAAGGAATTATTGTGCAGTTGTAAGCCAAATTGAAGCCATTCAAACGGAATCAGACTGGAATGAAAGGTAGGCACGTTGACTACTTATCTGTTCATTAGTGTGGAACTTTATCAAAATATAACCGTGCACTGTACACATTTTCACCCGGAATTACGGTCAAATTAGTTATAATATAATTGTATATTATTAATTACTATTTATATGTGCCCTGCGATTGACTGGCGACCAGTCCAGGGTGTACCCCGCCTCTCGCCCAAAGTCAGCTGGGATAGGCTCCAGCATACCCACCACCCTAATGAGGATAAGCGGCACAGAAAATGAATGAATGAATGATTTGTATTTGTAAATATTTATTTTAAATTATTATTTATAATAATATATATAATGTACCGTATTTTCCAGACTACATATATTAGCCGCTCCAGACTATATGCCGCGGATATATACCAGTACGTTGTGAAATTAGATTTTTTAAATATTTATTAGATATATAGTTACACATATATGTACATATATATATATATTAGATTTACAGATATGTATTTTAGACTTTATTAGATGTATTGGGATAAGCAGAAAGGAAAATAAGACACATAAGTTTTGTGAATGTTTGTTTATATACCTCGTTTGTGCATGCAACACGGCAGTAAAACGGCTTAGACGTAACAGAAAAGTCTTTGTTTTTATTCACCCTCTTCCTGTTCACCGAAACCACTGAAGTCGTCTTTCTCAGTGTCTTTGAGGGGTTGAAGAGCCTCAGAACATCTCCATCACGCACAATTTCACTCTCTCTGTCGCCCTCAATGTCGCTTTTCATCACTATGACGAGGTTGTGAAAAACACAAAATATTTTGCCTTCGTGCTGCTGTTTTTCTTCAAGCGTGTAAAAAACTAGCGTCGTCTTCTTCTACACGCTGGAGGTATTTGCGCATGCCCAAATTCTAGTGCATTATGGGAAACGTTCGTGTTTGGAGCATCACGTTTGAACAAGTTTTTGTCGCACATTTAAACAAGGTGAAGTAAAAGTTGTACATTTACGAGAATTAAAAGTCATAAATTTACGGGAAATTTAACCTCTGACCCAGGTCAAGAGTCACACAAGCCCCCTGTGTTTATAGCTGTCTCGGGCAATGCCTAAAAGTTATAACTTCATTTTATAGGCACTGCCTGAGATCGCTATGAACCGGGGAGCCGTACAATATTAGAGGGTAGCGGTGAGATGATGCTAGCCCAAGCTAACCCGGTTGTGGCCAACTGCTCTGTTTTGCTGTCCCGTTGTAAATAAAAGCTTGTCTGAAGCCAGAGGAAAGTTTGCTCCCTCGCCTGAGACAGCTATGAAAAGCTAGCTTTATGTGGAGGGGGCGTGGCTACGTGAGGGTAACGGTGAGATGATGCTAACTCAAGCTAACCTGGTTGTGGCCAACTGCTCTGTTTGGCTGTCTCGTTATAAATAAAAGCTTGTCTTGTGTTTTTCTTGTTAAATTTACGACTTTTAATCTCATCTAGGAAACTTGAGGTGGCATTTCGTAAAAAGATTAGTATTTCAGCCGCATTTTGTCATAAGCTGCAGAGTTCAAAATCTAGGAAAAAAGTAGTTATAGTCCAAAAAAAATAAATAATAATAAATAAATAAATACGGTAATATGAATAATTATTCATTATTATTCCTAATAATTGTATACATACAAAATAATTGTAAAATAAATTAACCTTTTAACTATGTTCAGTATCTTAAAAAGCTATTTAGGAAGATACTTATCTAATTATTAGTGCTCATGAAACATTATCAAAGTTTGACCATGCAAAGTATGAATTTTTTGACCCGAAATGACTGTAAAATTAATCAATGAGTTCATTATTTTCATAATTAATCTAATTATGAAAAGTTAAAATAGTGAAAAAATGAATCGATATAATAAAGGTTTGTTTTTAAGTGTGCAGGAGTGGGAGCTGCACGGCTTCAGGCCAAATGTCCGAAGGGTTACACGACTGCAAATAGCTTGGCAACCACGGATATAGAGGATCTTTGACAAGCGTTCTCGCGTGCCTCGCGGATGCGGAAATTGCGTGGCGGAGCATAACAGGTGGTGTGTAATAGCCACACCACCAAACCAGATGTACGATTAATAATGTCCACCATCATTTTGTCGTTGAATTACTTCCCATTTATGAGGCAGGCAGTCATCTGTCTGCTTACAGATGCAAAATGCCTGCCGTTGAAGGTAAATATATATGAGAATAACAATTTGACTACAGTTACTGTATAAATGTTGCTTGCTTAATTGCAGTCTTCTTGTCTTCCTTTCGGCTTATACCTGCTTTATCCCAACAGCGAGTCATTTTCTTCTGTTTTTGTGTCGCTTGTTTTGATTTGGCAAAAGTTTTATGTCGGAGGCCCTTCCCGACACAGCCCTCTATATGTGGGACATAGTCTAATAGTGGTAATTAAAAAAGGATGTCATATAAAAGGTAGCTTACTCATGGTTCTTAATTGTTTAATCTATTTATTTTATTTATTTTTACGTTTCTGAGGCTGATAAAAACAACCAGCGTGCTGCGAATAATGATACATGTTAAATTTCGATTTTAAATAACTATTTTCATTGCACATTAGACGTTTTCTGCACCAATACTATATAAATGTCCCTCCTCAGATTTAAGGTGTTTGGGTTACAGGGAGAAGAGATAAAGACGGTGGAGCATTTTAAGTACTTAGCGTCAACAGTCCAGAGCAAAGGAGAGTGTGGAGAAGAGGTGAAGAAGCGTGTGCAGGCAGACTGGAATGGGTGGAGAAAAGTGTGGGGTGGGATGTGTGATAGAAGAGTTTCAGCTAAAATGAAAAGAAAGGTGTACAAAACTGTGGTGAGACCAGCCATGTTGTTTGGTTTAGAGACAGTGCCGCTGAGGAAAAGACAGGAGGCAGAGCTGGAGGTAGCAGAGATGAAGATGCTGAGGTTCTCTTTGGGTGTGACCAGGATGGACAGGATCAGGAATGAGCACATCAGGGGGACAGCACATGTTAGAGATAAAGTCAGAGAGGCCAGACTGAGATGGTTGGGACATGTCCAGAGGACAGATAGTGAATATGTTGGTAGAAGGATGCTGAGTTTTGAGGCCTAGAGGAAGAGCAAAGAGGAGGTTTATGGATGTAGTGAAAGAGTAAATGAAGGTAGTTGGCGCAAGAGAAGACAGAGTTAGATGGAGACAATTGGTTCGCTGTGGCAACCCCTGAAGGGATAAGGCCAAAGGAAAAGAAGAAGAAGAAGAGGGTGATTTTAAGCACAAGGTGTTCATACACTATGTCAAAATGAAAAAGTAAGTGGACAGACACAAGAAAAAAACACGCAGAAGAAAACAAACACACGAAAAACAAAAAAAGGTTTAGGAAGAGCAGTGCTCAGGTTTCCAGGATGACAAGCCAGAAAAATGTTCTAATTAATCACCATTTGATGTTCACCTTTTCTCTTTTTGGACACGGCTGACTGTGTGTGTGTGTTTTGTGTGCAGGAGAGTGCCAAAGCTGCCCTGAAGATGAAAGACGGCCGTCCGACTGACCACGCTACACAGACGGAACACATGGGGCTGGAGGTGGGTGAGAGAGTGAGAGCGGCACCAACACAGTGCCTCGCAAAAATCCTCCCTTCCCGTCTTTTAAAACACCTTTTATGCTCGGCGGCGGCGTCCGTCTCTCTTCTTATTTTCTTCTCCATCCCTTTAAGAGCTTCTTTTCATGTGGCACTAAAGCTGCGATCCATCATGCTCCTTGTGAAACCGCTGTGACACTCATGAGATATTCGGCCGCCGCCTCCTCGTCCTCCTCCGTTCCCGCAATGCTCATGGAGGACGCTGCGGCGCATCCTACCTCAGTTGACGTGGCCTCCTTGGCTCCTGACAGTATGGGAACGCGGCCCACATAATGAATGTTATCCTGCAGAGAAACCAGGAACAGGTGTTCGGGTCAGGTTCTCTTCTTTTTAACTCGCAGGTTGGAATACCTGCACGCTGCCCGCAGAGGCGTCCGAGGAGGAACATCTTTTCCACCTAACCGCTGCTGCAGATGCCCTCAAAACAGGACATCACGCTCATTTATCTCCGTGTATTACAGCAGGACTGTTAGCATCCTTAAAAACAGCAGGGAACTCCTGGCATATTAAGGATCTTTGGCTGGCTTTTTTTGCAGTCAATCCTCAAAAATCAGTGGTCCCGCCCCAAACTGAATCTTTGATCAGCATCTCTCGCTTCTGTCACATAAAGGATCTTTGCTAAGCAGTTTTGTAGTCGGTCCTTAAAAAAAAAAAACAGCAGAGCGCTTCTGTCCCAATTAGAATTTGTCGTTAGCGTTTTTGCAGGATGTCCTTAAAAACAGTAGGGCGCTCTAGTCATAAAGATGATCTTTGACTAGAATTTTAGCACCATTTTCTTTAAAATACTTCTAAAAGTTCTTTCCCATCTTAATAGGCAATTTTTCACTCGCATTTTTGCAGCAGGTTTTTAAAAAAGAGCAAAGAGCTCCTGTCCCTAACTGAATCTTTGATTAGAGTTTTTGCAGTATGTAAAGACAGCTGAGCGCTCCTGTCATAAAGATGATCTTTGACTAGAATTGTTTGCACTAGTTCATCCAAGTTCTCTCTGGTCTTAACAGAGTCTTTCACCAGCATTTTTGCAGTTGGGCCTTAAAAAAACAGCACAGTGCTCATTTGCCCAACAGAATCTTTGATTTGCGTTTTTGCAGTATGTCCTTAAAAATAGTCGCACACTCCTGGTGTATAAATGATCTTTGGCTAGCATTTTTGCAGTCAGTCCTGGAAAAAACAGCCGAGTGCTGCGGTTTTAAAGATGAACTTTGACTGGAATTTTTGCACTACTGTAGTTCCGGAAGTTTTTTGCTGTAGTTCTGTAGACGTAGTCAAGCGCTCTATAGAAGATCTTTGACTAGCGTTTCTTTTTTTTCCCATTTGAGCAAAGCTCTGCTATCACAAAGCAAATCTTCACCTAGCATTTTTACAATCTATTCAGAAAATCAGGAGAGCACTCCTGTCACGTAGTGGATCTTTGACAAGTTTTTCAGCAGCCCATCTTGAAAAACAGCTACACATTCGTGTCATGCAGAGGACCCACAGGTCTCGTTTTGGCGGTAATTGTTTTGAAACAGTCAACCACTCCTGTCATCTTCTATTCATTCAAGATCTTTGACCATCGTTTTTGCAGTAGATCCTTAAAAACAGCAGAGCTGATCTTTGAAGAAGAGTACATCTTGTCTTATAAGGCTTGCATTGTGCTGGTCCATTTGCGTCTTCCACGCTTTGATTGCGCTGTGAAGCACAAATGACAAATGGGTGGTTCTGCTCCACCAGTTTATGCTGTCCAGTGCAGGCCCAGCTCCACCTCCATGGCCGCTCGCGGTGGTTCTGAGCTTCGGGTGCTGCAGATGGAAATGACAAATGGGACCCGTCCGTGTGTGTTTCTGACTTACGAGACTTTATATATTTTTTCCTCCTACAAGCATCTATCTAAACGTCTAGATCAGTGATTCTCAGCTGGCGAAGTACATTTTCTGGAACGGGAGAAGAACTTACGTGTGTCTAGATAGCTTCATATCTACCGGAGAAGAGTTCGGCATAAAGAGAGAGTATGGTATGAACGTGATTGTGAATAACTGTCTATGTGTGCCCTGTGATTGGCTGGCGACCAGTCCAAGGTGTACCTGGGATAGGCTCCAGCATACCCCCGCGACCGCAGTGAGGATTTGTGGCACAGGAGATGGATGATGGAAACTTTCACATTGACTTTTTGTCAAAAATGCGTTGCCGCCGAACTGACCGTGAAAGTTGTTTTGTGCCGGCACACCGTCTTCTTTTGCACCACCTCAAATTCAAATTGCACTTTTGCAACCGGCCGAAAATGACACCGCCGGCACTTAGCAGAGGCTCCTGCACGTTTGTGTGTTACGTGGGCAGGCGGGTTATGATGCCTGCGACACCTTCAAACGTTACCACAACCGTCGCAAAGTCTTTGGGCACTTAAAAGCCCGTTCAAATATGTCATCTATTGCATAAATACGACATTTGAGAAGTTCACGTTCAAAAATGTCCGCAATTTGGCTCGCCGCTTGTCATTGAAGGGTGGCGGCGGGTCCCCGGGTCAAACCAGCAAAGGACGCCACAACCGACTGACTTCAGCTTCGGCGTGTGTTACAGCCGTAAGGTGGCAAGGTGCACTTCAGGTGTTCACCGTGTGGGCGTGTTGGCCCCTGAGCAACATGCACCTCTCATTTATTTAGACCCTACAGATGGTTAACGTACCCGCATCCATGATGGCATGGAGACGCTGGCAAGGCCCGCATACTGCAGCTCGCTGTAACATGTCAGACTACCGGGTACTAGCAGATGTACAGTTGAGTAGTTTTTATTAGGACGGCGACACCGCAAAGGGAATAGTGGCGCAGATGTGTCTCACTTTTGAGCAATGGTACAGTAAACAGCACACGGATGGAAAGGAAAAACAATGCGCTGCATGCTGTACAACAAAACACACTTCCATAAAGGGGACCTATTATACTATTCCTTGAGCTTTTGTATGACTTCTGGACTCCTAAAGCAGCGACACACAGATGACACGCACAGAAAGCTTTCCAGATCTTTTCCTGCGGTGTTTCCTTGGGCTTCCTGCCTCTTGCCCAAACGGTCTGTGTGACTTACTCCACCCCCAGCCCTCCTCCGGGTACGAGCCGCTCCGTTGTGATTGGTCTCGCTCCAGGGGACTTCCGGACTGCTGCCCAACCCCACTTCCCAATTCTGGCGGTACAAAAATGTCCGGTTTTATCAGCTGTCAGCAGCTCCCGACGTCATTGCCTGTACACACACTCAATAATGCCGCACAGACAACCGCTCTGGTCCCGTTACTTACGCGAAATAAACACCGCTAGGACACGGATACTTACGTGCAGCCTGCTCTTCTGACTCTTCAACACGACTAACCAACACGACCTTTGGATAGACGTCGGACTTCAACAAGTTTGGCGGATCGTCCAGCTTTATATTGCCAAACAAATTTAGCTTTCCCTCACACCCGAGCAAACATTTCCTGGGGGCCATTGCTTAACGTCGGCCATAAAAGTAAGTCGTAGTTGTGTGACGTCAGTGGAACCCGGTGTTGAGGGAAAAAAAACAACTTCCAAACCTCAACATCTGACGCGTTGGCATCTTTGAACACAATCTTTTTTAACCAGGGATGTCCCGATACTGACATAAAAATGTAGTAATGGTTAATATCGGTATTATTATTTTCCCAATAGTGAAAAGCAATGTAGCTCTTAAGGCGTCAAACTTGCAACATTACAGAATTTGCTGGCAATATGGTGCCTTGTGTTCTGTAGTTCATACTTTTCCCCAGGAGATGGCGGACATCTCAGCAACACTTGTAGGTAAGTCCCTGTCCAAAGTGCAAGAAGACAGCAATACCGTATATACATGAACCCCATGCCATCGTCGCCGCCCTATTGGATGTGGCAAGAGTCCCAGTGGAGAAATGCCTCATTCATGTGCTTTATGGAAATATACGTCTGGTTTTACTGGCCAAACCCAATCCCCGGGAATAACCTTTCACGGGGAAGACTTAACAATTACCTTTGCCAATATTTGGCCCACTGACGGCACAGTTTGGCCATTCTAACATCGTTTGGCCACGTCGTGCAAAACACCGTGTTCACTCATTCATGATATGTCTGTGGAGTAGCGCAGAAGTAAAAGGAAAGATGCGCAAATACTGTAGCGGCAGGCAGACGGTAGTATCTGCGGGAGACTGACAGGCTGACGCTGTACCCATTAGCTTCACCGCATTCCATCAATGCACATTTATGCCACGTATTCTCGGCCTAAATGAAGCATTTTCAAGCATAAAAATGTTCCAAGTGAAATTAATTACAAATACTTTTTATAATTGTAATAAAAGACAAACTGGAGCTGTCCACTGGGTGTCACTCGCGACACGCACCAGACTCGAATGCTGCCGACAGGCTTTTATTATTTCAGAATAACAGGCACAATAATAATAATAATAAAAATCAGGATAATAACACGGGCAATATTGTGGTCGTACCCCAGCTAAAGGGCATCTCTAAACCCCAGACGTGACGTGACTTCCTGTCCACACGTCCAGAAGACATTTATTGAAACATACAGGCGCAGGAGTCTTATTTATGTCTTAAATGGCTTATTTGCTTATATTCTCTATTTTATATTGGGTAATATGAGTGCAAATGTGACTATAGGGGTGTTATTTCATACATAGTGGGCTCTAACGATTGTAAAACCCTCATTTAGAAAGTCACAAACATGTTTACTATGCTCTAACCATGAAAATATTCCGTTTTTTTAAATAATGAATCCTACTTTGTGGAAATTCACAGCCTTTTTGAAATGAAAAAGCCAAAGAAAAAGCAACCACCTTGGATGCATCATTTACGTTATAAATGCATTATTAATACCTTGCACTGCAGGAGGCATCTCTTGCGTCTGTGTTTATGTAGCTCCACCACGCTAGACGTCATTATGACTTGGTCATGTTGTTTTCTTCATCTTAAGGGTTTTGTTTTTTTCCCAGCTTTTTTCATCACCCCCCCGGCAGCGCACACCCACTCGCACTAACGCTTTTCCAATAATGCAGTCGGTGACGGCCTCACCATTACCGACTGGTTCTATGGTCTTAAGCAAGCAAAAGTGAGGCTCTGGCTTTAATGCACTGCGTGTGTTTTTTATTTGTCCTCGTTAAATAAGTGTTTGTCTGGTGGTGCCGCCATCAGTCCTGGAAAGCAAAGTCAATTGGGAAAAAAAGAAAGCAAATTTAGCGAAAGAGGTTGCCGCGGACGGCACACAGTCATTGTTGTGTTGCTATGCCGTGTGGCATAATTCCATTCTAAGCACGGTGATGCCATTAACAGAGAAGCCATTAACGCGACGTACTATTTTTCTCAATGTTTTCCACACTTAAAAAAAAAACACATATTATTTTAGTTTTTGCAGCTTTCTGGTTGAAAAGGATTAGGAGGAAACTTTTTTTTTTTTTTTTTTTGCCCCTTTTCAGGGCCTCACTAATCACATTTTATTTTGTTCACTTACCATTTTAAAAGAAAAGAATAGAGAATAAATACACAGCTTAAGCAGTGCTGGAGAAAAGGTTCAAATACAAGATTAACGTGACTAAATGATGAACCAATAAAAAAATCTAATAAATTATAGTAAGAAAAATACACTCCACAATTTTCCCTCTGCTTGTCTGAATTTCCCGGTCAGCGTACAATATGGGGCCTAAATGATTGTGATTTGAATGCATACTGCGTGAGTTTGTCTGTTTTCTTAATATATATATATATTTAGGTTTTTTTTTCCCTCGTTAGCATCCTATTAGCTAGGGAACAAAACATGTTTTCATAGTTTCACATGCACACATCAATCCCAAATGCATGGAAGTGAGCGTTTAAGGTTTAGCTTCCTTGAAGAGCAAAGACTCGCTGCCACGCCGACACCTTTTTCCTGTTTTGCCACGGGTCCTTTTTTTTTTTTTTAATTCGGTCGCGTTTCTCGCCTTGTTTGTCAAAATGCGGCCACTTGCAACTTTCTTTGGCTCCTTTTTGGGTTGCCGTATTGAGGCGAGGAACACTATTGAGTTGCCGAAACATCTCATGGCAAAACAGGAAGGTGGTGGCGGTTGCTGCCACATCTGTCTGGGGACCTCATGAATCACGTCCTGAGGGTTTTCTTTCTCCCTTACCTTCATCGCGTATGTGCATTTACAACTGTTGCATGTAAAACTCTGACTGTGAAACTACAAGAACATGTTTTTGTTACCACGTTTGGCTTCCCAGGAGGGATTAATTGGATTTCCATTTCGGCGTAGGGGACACTTTGATCCGAGTTGACCCTAAAAGTCTCTCAGCTCCCGTGTCCTCAGCATACTTGAACGCCATGTCCAAAACTCAGGAAAGTTTGGCCGGAGCTCAAGCGTACAGCTTTGTGGTCTATTCTCAGGCAGAGAGCAGCACCTCCATATGCTCATCCCCCCGCCGCCCCCTTGAGTGGCTGGGCTGCTCCTAATTAGAGGAGCAGCTGGCTGCCCGCTAGCAAGGTAGGCTAGCAGTGCAGGTGACTTAACTCTGCAGCGGCTTGCAGCATGTGCGGCCTGATTTGGGACTACCCCCCCACCCCCCCAAGCCCTTGTGAGCGTGCTCGTGAGTAGGAAGATAATGCGGCTATGTAGGTTAGCTACCTCGGTGCACTGCCGGATAGCAGAAGAAAGTGTGTCTACAAGTGGGGCAGCTATTTCTACTGCTTCTGGAGGTCAAACAACCAGCGATGACGTGATACAACCCCTGCCTTCCCCCCTGCGCCTGGCTCATTTCTTCCGGTGTCTTTACCCTGGGTCACAAATGCAACTCTAAAGTGTAGCCTCTTTAGCTGTTAGTTACAGCCTTGCACATGGGCTGCCCAATCGCTTTGCCTTCTAGGTGACTACCTTTATTATTAATACCGGGGATGTTTTTGCCGATACCTTTCGGCTTATCCCTTCAGGGGGCGCCACAGCGAATCAATTGCCTCCATCTAACCCCTAACATCCATAAACCTCCTCTTTGGTCTTCCTCTAGGCCTCCTGCCTGGCAATTCAAAACTCAGCATCCTTCTACCAACATATTCACTATCTCTCCTCGGGACGTGTCCCAACCATCTCAGTCTGGCCTCTCTGACTTTATCTCCAAAACCTCTAGCATCTAGCATAACCTCTGATGTAATGATTCCTGATCCTGTCCATCCCGGTCACACCCAAAGAGGGCCTCCTGTCTTTTACTCAGCGGCACTGTCTCTAGACCAAACAACATCCCTGGTCTCACCACAGTCATATACTGTATATGTATGCCAGTTTAGTCCAAGTCTCAATTCCAATATCAGTCAATATCGACGATATCGGATGTGTAATGTCACATATCTCCTGTTGCGGAATTTACATACAGGTATCTAGTAAATATATATTTTGTGAAGCTGATGGGTACAGCATCAGCAGTGGGCAACTGTGTGCCCTAGGTGTCTCCCGCAGGTACTACAGCGTATGCCTGCCGGTATTCCCGCGCTACTCCATAGACATATAATGCACGAATACAGTGTTTTCCACAACGTCGGCAAATGATACTCTCAAAAGGATGTTGGAACGGCCAAACCGTGCAGTCTATGGGCCGAATATTATCAAAGGTGTTTGTTAAGTTTCACCTGTGAAAGGTTATTCCCTGGGATTTGGTTTTGTCAGTAAAACGTGCCGCACACTTCCTTATAGCTCGTGGATGAGGCATCTTCTCCGCTCCGACTCTTGACTCTTGGCGACGATGTTGACGTACGGCTCAGTGATGGCGGCTGCGTCTATGTTTATATGTCTACGTGCTACCCCACCATATTGCAGCAAAATTCAGCGATACTGCAATTTTGGCACTTGTAGGGCTTTATGGCTCGTCAAAACGATACCAATATTGGCCGATATTATCGTACAGCCCTAATTCATATCTCTTTTACACCCTTTTTGCTGTTTTTTCCCCCTATTTTTGCTGCGGTTGGTTTCTTGTTTAGAATGGGCTGAGGGCCACTAAAAAATGAGCTGTGAAATTGAACAAAAAAACGTGTCATCATCAACTGTTTTGTTCTTACAAACGATGAAGGAATATCGACTACTTGGCGACCAATTTACATTTTGCACTGTTGGATCTTGAGAAGGTTCTGAGTAGAGCTTCACAATGCAAAAATAAGAAATGCGATGAAGACAACACATTTTTGAGGAGCAGTTTATTGCCAAAAAAACAGGCTGTTAGTCAAACTCCCTTTGCCATCCATTCGCAAACGTTCTCCGTTGGATTTGGATAAGGGGAACACGCCACATCTCCGCTGGCATCTTCTTGTCATGCCAGTAAATGTTGGAATCCATCAGGACCGTCATCAGAGAATAAAACCCATGTTTGGTACTCTGTTGAAATTTCCTAACCGGGCATTTTTGTGGGGCTGTTTTTTCTTCCCTTAAAAGTCTCCTTTTGCAGACACCGTCTGATAGTTATTGGATCGCAGTCGGCACCATTAACGACCTTCCGTTTGGGCAGAGATTGGTCATGTGTCCTGACAGACAGCCAATCGTATCGCCCGGCTCAGGGCTGGTGACGTTTTTGGGGGGGTTTACCGCTTGAACTCAAATGACTACGAGCCCGAGGTCTTGCTTACGCTTCTCAACAACCTGAGCGCGTTCAAAGAGAGAAAGCTGAAAGAAAAGCACATTGAATCAAGATTTTTTCCAAGATTCGGGCTTTTAAGGGCTACAGTCTAAAACTTTTGAATGAACCGCCTGTGTCACCTTAATGCCTGTTTGCCAAAAACTGCTTAGTCAGGACATTTTCCGTCTCACTCGCTCCCCACGTCTTCTTTTTGCATTTTGAAGCACTACTTACGACCCAAGCGTGCAAAATGGAAATTCTTGCAATTTTTCAACCGCCCTTAAAGTCTTTATCAGGAGCGTAGAACACGACAAGCTGAAGCATCGCAGGAAAACCAACATGGCTCCAACCCTATCCCAATTTTTCAGGTCTGCGCGCTAAAAGGACACAGAGGAAAGAAAAAAGCGGGGCCTGAGAAGAAGAGAAAGAGGACCAAAAAAAAAAAAAAGCTGTTTTACGCCCTGCAGAGAATCTTACGAGCTGGAGGTGTGGTGGCTGTTTGAAGGTTTTTAGAGCGGGATTGAATAGATTGGAATTGCTTTATATCAGCAAACTAATTTCACGAGCTTCCTATAAGGAAGCGTTTATAGGCGGAATCCGAGGCTCCTGATGGTTACTTCTCTCCTGTTGCCGCTCTTATTCGCACTTTGGCACCCACTGCTGTTTTCTCCAAATTGCAGCCTCTCTACTTTTGCCAACCCCCCATTCGACACTCCTCAATCAACATATGGTTTACATATTACACTCAAGACCCGGCATATTAGGGCTATGAAGACCTTCGTTAAGCTTCGCAGCCTACAGTAACCAAAAGTCACCTGGAATAGAGCGGGCATGAATCAAATAGAGGACAATGAAGTCAGTGGTGATTGCTCTACGACTGCAAGGGAAACTCCGCTTCCCCTAAAATGTCCAATTATCTTCAGTTGTCTTTTGTTCAGCTACTAAGTTCACTGAGAATAGATATGACCTGAGAATGCAATGACCTGGATGAATGATGATTCACTGGCATACTTTATATCAACCTATCTACCGTGTGCAGACTGGTATATAACAGAGACTTGATCCGGGTTCGCTTCAGACACGAGGATGCGGCGTTTTGATGAGCTGGTATCGTGGTAGACAGGGTTCGGACAAATTGTGAGCCTGGCGACGTCCTGATATGCACATTTAGATGAGTACGTTTACTCCCATTACAACCTTTGGGTCATACTATTGTTTTGTCTTACTTACAGTTTGCCTTTACCTCGAGCCACTTTTTCAAATAGTGATGTCAAAAGTGGAAAAAGCCCTGGTGCCTGAAGGGTTACATCTCGGATCTGTGCTGTAAGACTTAGTGACAGCTTCAGAGAGTGAAAATGCTCTTGACCGCTGGATTGCTACAACCTGCGGTCCTCGTTTCTCTGGCAAACCTGCGTGGGTATCTGTGTAAAAGGAGTTACCGAGACATTTTCACAGACTAAGGCGAAAAGCCATTGATTCTTGTTCTGTGCTCCTTTGTTGGAAGGCGGTTTCGGTATCGACCCCAAAGGCCAGGCTGATTCATCGCAATTTTGCGGGGCAGGGTTGATCAGCAAGGGGGGATTCGGGAGGAACCCTGAGTCAACGTGGCGGAGCGTGTCAACGTGCGTCGTCATCAGCGCGTCTGTGGCACTTTAAATAGGAGGAGGGCCGGTTCACGGCTGTGATCGGGACTATGTAGGTCTCCTATTCCTGTAAACTAGATCAT
Source organism: Oostethus manadensis (assembly GCA_024372805.1). Taxonomy (NCBI): domain Eukaryota; kingdom Metazoa; phylum Chordata; class Actinopteri; order Syngnathiformes; family Syngnathidae; genus Oostethus; species Oostethus manadensis. The sequence continues at coordinate 373,317 of QODF01000323.1, forward strand.
TTTGTACAGTCGTGGTCCTCACTGAGTAATGGTGTTGCTAGGGACTGCAAGAGGAGAGGGTGGAAGAAATGTGCGATGCCCTATTTACACTTTTTCTACAATCCTCTTTTCATATCGGGCCTTCTTGTCTCGCTCTCAGATTCGAATAATCGTCCGGATATCTTGCTCGCGTTTTAAATTTCAGGTTTGGATTAATTTTCCACGCCATCCTGTGCCTTCTGCTACACACATTTTTGGCTCCCTTCTGATTTTTTCACCTGCCTCTTGAAAGTTTCACGCTGCTTCCTTGAACTCATTTCACATGCTGCCTGACTGCTTTCCCCATCGTATTTATGCCCGGGGTTTCACCCGCATACCTCTGTCTTTTGCATTTCATTGCCAGGGAAGTTTGCAGCCTCGCCCCTCCGTTGCCTTTTCCATGCAGAGATCTCACAGAGTTCAGA